>JAFMOD010000044.1:964477-1065765 GCA_019802435.1 Corydoras maculifer
CACACACACACACACACACACACACACACACTTTATACTTCAATCTTTATAACAGTTAAACCTGCTTTTGTTTAAGAGAGGGGCAATTTCCTATTACAGGAGGCCTATTGTTAGTCGGTAAGTGGGGCATTCCTCATTTCTGAAGGTGCTCATTAATCACAACAGAATGAAAGGAATGAGGAACTCAAGGACAAAGGGCACTGATGAAATTATGTCACCGGGATTAGTTTACAGATTTGGATTGAAAATAAAAATCTTAAATAATGATTACTTATCAATATATATATATTCTTCAGTGTGATACATGTAAGCAAATGTTGTACATATACGTAACAGGTAGTAATTGTAGTATTTGGTTCTTTTTCATTTCAAGGTATTGAGAGTAGCAGACAAGGACATATGGCTGCAAGCAACACTTTCTAGCTGGAATAACAGGATAAAATGTATCATTTCAGTAAACATTTTAATGTAATTGATGTGCTGAGAGTGATTCAACATTTGTCTGACAGCTCATGTTTTTCAAAAATATAGAAAGCCCAGTACTTACCAGCCACTTTATTAGCTACACCTTCTTGTTTGTACAAATGTTTGAACATTTGTTATACACTTTTCAATTCCACTCTGTACTTTGCACTTTGCAGTCTATAATCACAGTATGCAATCACATCTGATTTTTCTGCATGCTTTGTTAGTCCACTTTACTCTGCTGTCTATGGGTCAGGCCACCTACAGCATCATGACCAAGCAGACAGGGAGGTGGATCATTCTGATCTGGTGTTAGTGTGTATGCATTCAGTTTTAGCAAAAGATCAATTTTTTTTTTCAAACAATTACATTGTTGCAAGATAAAGCAGGTGAGATATATGGAGAAGAAAAAATTTGGAGCACACACATCTATCTGAGGATCTGTGTTAATAAAAATAATAATAAAAAAAACTGCTGTTTATTAAAAGTCTCCATCAAATCTCTCAAAACAGTCCCTCTAAATTACAACTGGTATTGTAGCAAAAGATGCAACCTAATGTTAAGCAATGTTAATCAATAAAAGTGGTAAATGACACTGTAATGGCACACAATGGGGAAATGGGGAGGGGGTTGCCATGGCACAGTGATTTCATTTCCAATAAGACTCATTTTGGTAATTTTGGTGTAATTACAAGCAACCCAACTGTATTCAAGATACTATGACACATTTAACAAACATGATTTATCTTGTGAGTTTCAGCTGCACAATTCTTTATTTTCCCGCTTCTGTTGCTGTATAAATTTGTATAAATGACAAACACTGCAGTTTAAATGATATTTGACACATGGTAAAAACCTGTTGTGATCTATGTAATTGGTTCCTGAATTGGCTTCTTCTGATGTCAAGTGCTATATTAAAGAATTAAACTCAGGCAGCATTTGCATAGTGTAATGTTAGGCTGCCCTTTTACAGATGGGACATGGGGAGAAAACATATGCACTCATTTTAATTTTGGCTGAGACGTGTTTAGCAGTTGATGGGTTTTCAGTGCACCAGAAAGAAAAATGCTGAATAAAGTTCATGTGTTTTCATGTGTTCTTTTTTCTTTATTTAATGAATAACTCTCATGTAAAGCTGACTGACATATAGACAAATACCCAGAAAAATACACACCGAACCTTTACTAGCGGTTGAATTATATTTGCTGATTTTGTATCTAGAAATAATGTAGCCTCATATGAAGTAATTTACATCATGAGGTTTTAACGCCAAACATTATTTATAGAGACGGATCAAATGATCATGCAAAACCAAGTTAAACATAAAAACTGGTTTAAACCTATGCTAAATTTAAAATTAAAATTGATAAAAATAAGTTGTAATATTTGTCCATGTTAAGAATAATGAAATACTTTTTTAGATTTAAGCAGAGGAGCAGCATTTTATGGCCTCACATCAAATAAGTGTGGGGTTGCAATCAACAGTAAGGGGAATCCCTTCATTAGAAACAATTCTTAAAAAAAAAAAAACTATAAATAATGTAATTACATATATGTTTGTGAAGTATTAATACAGAATGTATCATTTTAAACATTACATACTATGTTGATTATGTTGTTAATATAGTATATATCACACATCCTGTTCCATTTTACTTACTCTGGTTTGTATTTTATTTTTATAATCAGTGTTTTAGCTTTGTGTTTTACACCTATGGCTGCTTTTATTTCTCTGTAAATCAATCCATTATGTACCCTGAAGCTAAGTCTTAATATTCATCTTATAGTACTTACAAAATATTATTAATTTATTTTTAAAAATGGATTTTTAAAATTACACAACACTGTTTTATTCCACAAGAAGAATTCACATGACCCAGGTGTGTGGCGTGAAATCATAGATCAATTTCAGTGTGAATCCACTTGAGAAATCTGAAAAACATTGAATGAATTGTGTTCATTGGATATGCACTTGTCAAGGACAGTTATTCTCATTCTGTTATGTGAAGGGTATACAGAAAATTGTATTATTAAGGAAAAAATTTCCTGTAACAGAGAAAATTGTAAATGTAAATAACAAAAAGGGTTGATAATTGTTTTAATAAATATCGCATGCACAGTTAAATTAAAGAAATGGTAGCTGAATACAACACTGGTGATCCAACTGATAAATGAATTACAATGGTCTCATGTCTCTGCAAGAAAGCAGATGATCAGTAAAAAAAAAAGGTTCTGTTATTTAAATGCAAACTTCAGTTACATAAAAATAAGTTTTGTGCAGAACAATACAGATTTCTGTTTCACCATGCTGGTGCAAACAACTTTTCCGCTCTGGAGTCAACAATTGACGCTAAGGGAAGCAGAGAAATAGAATGGGGAATGTTCTGGTACAGTTTAACCAAGCATTTTGGCTGACCAATTCATCCTATTGTAGAAAGATATTTTCAGTTTAAAGAGTCACAATGTCACTTTATGGTTCCATGATCATGACAGTAAGTTCTCTTTGAATTCCTTGCCTTTACAGTCACAATATCTTAATCTTTATAAAGCATGAAGTAGACTTGGGTGTTCAGAGCATGTCAACACCATCACCTAATTTGCAGCAAATTCATAAAGCTATCCTGTCAGCATGAGCCAATATTCCTGCAGAACAAATGTCAATACCAAGTAGAATCAGAGATATCGATACAGACATGGGGAAAACATGCAAAGTCCATACAGACAGAATACAGAATGGCTTTGCCATGAGAGAACAGCGATACCCACTTATTATACAATAGTGCCATGCCCTGAATGACTGTAAACTAGGCAAAATATCTTCAAAATTTAAATAAAAATATATTTGTTATAAGATCTACATAATTATTTGTCAACAAACTTTAAAATATATTATTCAGGAAAGTATTTCTGTGGTGTAAATTGTATAAAAGTCACGACTGAGGGTGATCGGAAATAGTGTTCTGCATCAGAATTCCCAGTGTCTGTCCACTTCCACAGTTGCTAATATTACTTGGCAATTGAAATCCAGATTTAAATCTATGACACCAAACAGCAGGTAATGGTGCATTAGTAACTGGGTAAGTTGTTAAAAGTGACAAGTCCTAAATGAAGCCCCAAACTTTCCTGAAGGGGTCGTAACTGGTCAAGATTAATGTCAGTCATAGTGAGTTGGCTGGAGGGGCAGAGCACTCAGGGACAAACAGGCTACAGGAGAGTAAAATATGAGTGCAGATGCAGTGGAGAGCCCAGGGCAGGGATTAAACATAAGCACTGCCTCTATTCACATCGAAATTACTCTGCAGTAGTATCTAACTAATACACTTGTCGGTTGACCTAAAACATACATTACAGTTGCTCCAGTGTGTAGATTCCTGTTTTCAAGGTTTGACCTTTTATCAATAATACCTATGAGGAATTGAACAAAAGTTTTATCAGATATATCACCTTAGAAATCCCAGAGGTAAATTTGTGTAGTATTTTTTCACCTGTAGTACTTTAACTATATAGGTTTATGTGCATAGGGGCAATTTAGAACAGCCAACTCAATTACATATAAAAGCATTAACATTATAAAATTAAATATCATTCTACAGTATTATTTGAACTTTGCAAAAAATTCCTGTTAAATCCCTGATTGGGAAGTCTCAGTTAAGTACATTTCACTGATTGGTTTACTGATGTTAGACTAAAAAAACCTGCTGATTTGATCTAACCAAACAGTGGGTGTCTTAACCTTCCTGTTCAACTTTAAAAGTCGGAGCTTACAGGTTGCTGGTGTATCAACAGTTTATAATGGACATCAATAAAAGGATTGATCATATCAGATAAACAGTAAACTTCATTTGTGTTAGGTGTATGCAGTTGGTATTTTGTCCTGAAAGAGATGATAGCAAATCAGGTATTAATTACAGAAAATAATTAATTTTAACCTTTAAGAAAGTATGCCAGGTTTGACTAACATGACAAGTGGTTGAAAAAAACAAAAAATATTATATCTATCTATCTATCTATCTATATATATATCTATATCTATATCTATATCTATATATATCTATCTATCTATCTATCTATCTATCTATCTATCTATCTATCTATCTATCTATATATATATATATATATATATATATATATATATATATATATATATATATATATATAGATAGATAGATAGATAGATAGATAGATAGATAGATAGATAGATAGATGGATAGATTGATAGATAGATATAGATATAGATATAGATATAGATATAGATATAGATATAGATATATATTTTTAAGGCTTTATTTTCAGGTATGTTGTTTCATTAATTCTTGCCCAAGGACTGTCTGCTTGGTATCTTTATGAATTGGACCTAGTCTATTCCTTTGCAATGGATTTTTAAGGACGTATCCATTAACACCATGTACCTCTAATCCTCTATATTCTTACAAAAATCTGCAAAATGAAAGTGAAGTGACATTGTACTTGGC
This sequence comes from Corydoras maculifer, assembly GCA_019802435.1. Classification (NCBI taxonomy): domain Eukaryota; kingdom Metazoa; phylum Chordata; class Actinopteri; order Siluriformes; family Callichthyidae; genus Corydoras; species Corydoras maculifer. The sequence continues at coordinate 969,415 of JAFMOD010000044.1, forward strand.
GTCATTTGTATTTATATACAACCCACTTCAGTTTGTTGCCACTGTAAATGGATTTGATCAAAATAAAGCATGACTGTTAATTCCAGTGTTTAACTGCTAATAATAATTAGCAGACTGCCACAGATGCAGTGCCAACTTGAACTTGGGACATTTTTAATGAAACACATCTGTTCACTAGTTAGACTGTTTCATCACATATTCTGCCAGTGCTTTAAATATCTCTACCTACCAAGAAAGCAAACCTCTGATTTCTAACATTCAGTATAGCTGCCCATCATTACAAAATCCTGAATGTAATAGGAACTGAAACATGTTTTAGGTATTTTTAGATCTTTCCAGTTAAGATGCTGCATGCGTAGTGGCATTGTCATCTAACACAGCCCACCACTGCCCCAAATATGCAACGTGAAAAAAAAATTTTTTTATTAAGGCCAAAGTAAAGGTGTTTTTAAAAAACAGATGCTGTAAAACACATTTAAGGTCTGAAGGATTTAAATATTTAAAATATTATCCATATTTAAAACAAATCTTTTCTTTTCCTGGTAGCAGTACATGACAGAAACTGATGTCAGTCCAAAGTCAAGTGGCTCGTTCAAGTTTTAAAGTTAATCCTCTGGGTGCTTTCATTGGCAATGAAAAATGAAATAGGCTTTACCCTAAAAAGCATCACCTTTCAGTATGTCTACCTCACTGATTCTTTATTGCCTATCAACCTTCTTCTACCTTGTTCTCTTTCTGCTTTATTCATATACACTATATAAACAAAAGTATAGAGACACCTAAACATTACAGTAACAGATGCTTTTATATGTAGTCCCCCCGTATCTAATTTCAAGCTGCTGTCAAGCCTATCAACAGGTCTGTGGAGGGTTTTCCTATTCATTTAGAAAAATAGTTGTAAAGTAAGGCACTGATGTTGGACAAGAGATCCTGACTTTCAGGATCCATTGTATTTATTATGTGATTAACTCACTCAACCATGCCTTGTGTATCTTCCCCAAGCTGTTGCTAAGATGAAAGTGCACTAAGCATGGCTTGATGTTATACACTTGTGGTAATAAGACTGGAAAAGAAACCTGAATTCAATAGGTGTGTCCCTATACTTTCATCCATAAAGTATATATTTATATGTTTAATTACATGTACATTCTGTATTACCTACAGTTAAAAATGCAATACCATGAAGAATTGTAATTCATTAGGTTGTGTGAGGTTGTGTAGGAGTAAGAGATGAGAGAGGCTAATGATGTTCTAGTCTGGTAACTTTGACTCATCATCACATTCTGTCACATTCAGCTCAATCCATGATATGACAATTAAGTGAAAGAGATAAATCCTTATGATTATAAATTCCATTTTTCTTTTAATCCATGCATTGCATTGTATGTTTATCAAATAAGATCTTTCTCTAAAGTGTTGGCATATTAACAATGTTTTCAGGTTTTTTGAGACACTGTCACATTTTGTGTAAATTGCCGAGTTCCTCCCTAGGAACCATTGTTCTCACCTTTGTGCTCTTCCCCTCCTCAGCAGGTGTGGCAATCAGATGCAGGAGATTTATTACCCAGCAAATAGAGATATCACTTCATTTGCTATGACAGGACTTTCTCCAGACATTCACATGCAGTCTGACATACAATGAAAGCATTCTGACAGGACTTTGTGAACTCCTAAAGGCAAACACAGTGCAGCAATGCTGTCACGTCCATCACTCTATTCTCATTCCTCTTCTATTGGATGAAAACCTCTTTATATATAGAAAAGGCTGAACCTCTTTTACACACTGAACTCGACAGCATACATTATACAATAATAAAAATCAGTAAATTAACCTATGATATCATCAAAAATAATAAAACAATTTGGCACTTTGACAATTTGTCAGGATTGACACCCTGTCCTGGGTGTATCTACCCAGCACCCGAAACTTTTTTCCTTGGATGGGCATGAGGAACACAACTGTGACCCTAGTTACAAGTACAGGATTAAGCTAAAGATAATGAGATGAGATGAGATGAGATGAGATGAGATAAGATGAGATGAGATGAGATGAGATGAGATGAGATGAGATGAGATGAGATGAGATGAGATGAGATGAGAAAAGTAAAGAGTACTCATCAAAAGGTTTGGACATACTGGTTTACACATAGACAGGTAGATGCACATAGCAAGTTTGTAGGTGGTAACCCCCACTAACATGGGTAAAACATAAAAATCCCACACGGAATGCTCCTTGTTTTTCCTGTCTAGAAATAATACTTATACTTACTAATAATTAAAAAATAATACAAATAATAAATCTTATTATTCACTATGGACCAAAAGCAGTTATTTGTTGATCTATGTCTTTAACACCACATGCTAAAACTATTCACAATCACAAAATTTTAAGTCTTTCAGTATGTGATGCAAGCAACTATAGAAAGTCAGATCAGGGAATGCAGCAGATGAGTTATATTAGCAGCAAAGCAGGATTTCATTTTGGCTTTCATTTCCGAGTACAAAGATTGACATGCATACATTAAATAAACATTTATTTTTAATATTTTCCTTTTTCTTCAGCGGTGTTTATTAGTGTGCCATATAAATAGCACATACGAGTGCTACAATGCTGAACAGATTTATACTATTCTTGCTATAGGACTGACAAAGCTAAGGTCAAAAGCAATAAATTTCCTTCCGAACTTTGGACAAGCAGCAAAAAACTTTAAAAGACTTGAATGTAATTCAACTCTGAAAAATTATATATATATATATATATATATATATATATATATATATATATANTATATATATATATATATATATATATATATATATATATATATATATATATATATATATATATATATATATATATATATATATATATATATATATATATATATATATATAAAGTCTATCTAGGCGGCACGGTGGCTTAGTGGTTAGCACGTTCGCCTCTCAGCGCTAGGGATTCCCGGTTTGAATCCCCATCTGGGTGGAGTTTCCATGTTCTCCCCGTGTCTGCGTGGGTTTCCTCCGGGTTCTCCGGTTTCCTCCCACAGTCCAAAAACATGGATCAAGTTAATTGAATTCTCAAAATTGCCCACTATAGAGTGTGTCTGTGTGAGTGAGTGTGTGCCCAGCGATAGATTGGCGCCCTGTCCTGGGTCTATCTGCCCAGCGCCCGAGACGTTCTCCCCTGGATGGGCATGGGGAGCCCCACCGCGACCCTAATAGAGGATAAGCGGGAGATAATGAATGAATGAATGAAGTATATCTATAAATTTTTCTATAAACATTTTCATACTTGACTGAACAGCTGATGCTTAAATATGTCAAAGTACATATGGTACTTTACATAGACGTCATACAAAGTTACAAGGTTACATTATCCTCCTTTTCTTTCTTTTTTCTCATAACAGCTATTTTTCATTTCTTCTTTAAGAACGTGTTAATATGTCACATTTTTATGCTTAGTCTCCTAACAAGTGGTTAATAATTATTTCATTTAAGGAGTGTTGTTAGCATTGTTTCTAATTTCATTGTGTTACTTATAAAAGGTGGGATTTGGAAATAAATCAGTTGACATTCTCATTGTAAAGGTAAGAATAAAAGCAAGTTTAAAAGTATACATGAAAGTTTTAATCTTAAAGCATGCAAAACTTCTCTACACTCTCGCCATTGCTCCTGCGGCTATAATGCACGGAGCATTATTGTTCCAGCCTGTTTTGCATAAAGCACAAGCATTTTTTTTTAAAGAACATGGCAGGTGACAGCAGGTGTGTTTACTATTTATTGATAAGCTCAAAATCACAAGCAATATGTGTAAATAAGTTGAGTAAATCCTCATTCTGGTTTTCATATTCTTCATATTGCACCGAGCACCTGCATGTGTTCAGGATAGATGCTCAACAATATTGGGCTCTTTAATAGGCCCGCTTGTGTGTGTGTTTGTGTGTCGGTGCAAAGTAGAAAATGGGCAGCAGTACATCTTTATCTCCATCCTTCATCCCTCCCCCCCTGCCAACCCTAGTTAGGACTGAGAGCTCAAGTCTTAACAAGGGGAAGAAAAGAAAATTGCTCACAACAAGGGCAAAAACATGTATTACATGCTTTTAGATGCATTGTGCCTCTGAAATAAAAAATAGAAAGTGATGAGAGGAAAAAAGGGACAGAGTAAGTGTCATGAATGGCCCTTATTGGGATCCTTTAAAGAAGGATAATGGAAGTAAACAATTTCAGAGAAAACGCATGATTAAACTCTAAGTCTGCAATGTTGCCTGTATTTCTATCTGAACCTCTATCTATTATTTTCTCTCTGTTTTATTATTAACATAATAAAGTGTGCACAAAACAGGCCAATATAACGATCAATATATATCGCCTAAAAAGAAATAAGGAAAAAACATCTCAGTTTAAAATACCAGCTCCTGTTGTGAGTTCATACATAATGTAAAGGGAACAAAACTGTCTTGGGCGTATCTCATGAACTGTTTGTGAGTACCCACTTCCCTTTTGTATATATAAATACAAAGGACCTGGGATGGCACCATGGGAAATTTAACCTGGGACCTTATTGTCCTGAAGTGGAAGTTGTAACTGCTGTATCTCAATGTCATTTTGCCTTTTAACTCAATAATAAAATTTTTGAACAAGGGGAATGAATGTAGAGTGTCTGTGTATTTGTGCGAGAAAAAGTCTAAAACCACAAGGCTTCATCAGTGGTCTATATGGTATTACTAGTGATCCTGACTTACATGGAAAACATACCAACAGCGCACAAAAGACTCCAACTGAACAGCACCAGATTATATAATAATAATTAGTACATTTATAGAGATTCCTTTAAACCAACTTGTCTTATTTAAACCTTATAGAGCTGGCCCGATTTGCTTTTTGTTACTGGAGCATGCTGTTTCATCATGTCAGCATGTCTGGAACATTTCTCTAAGGACTATAAGATGAAAGCTGTATATTCTCTTGTATATGGATTTAAAAGCTTTAAAATTAATCAAAATTTGGGAGAAAAAATTATTTTCTCTGAAATCTACTAACTATATACACATATTGTGTCATTGAGTCAACACTTTAACCTGAAATTTTCCCATAACTCTGAGGGAATCTCAACAATGTAAAAAAACAATGTAAAAAAAAATGTAAGGGTTGTCTGTCACAAATTTAACAAAAAACAAATAATGATTTCTAGCTTTAAAAATTTGGTATCTAGATGGTAAAATGGTCTAAAACTAGAAGCCCACATTAATTCCCATCCATTTAATACCATTATTAATGTGAGACTTAAAGACAGTGATGAGTTTCGGTTAAGGATGATCATTTTCTTAAGACAGGTAAATTCTCATTACTCTACATTTTAATGTCCATGGCATAATGTAAACCTGCAAATGGAGAAATAAGGAATACAAGAGGTAAAAGTTCACTTGAAATCTTGCCATCAGAAAAGTATTGCATTACGCCACACTAAATTCAATTTGAGTTCTTGCACAAAGGTGAAGCAAAGCAATGCCTCTGAATAATACATTTCCCTTTTGTGGAAGTACCAGTACTAGTACCAGTGAAAACTATTTGAAAAACCTGAAATTTTAGGAGTGAAGTGGCACGATAGAAGCAGAAAATGGAGAATAATCTTTCATGGATTGAAGGTGCCTCTGGACGATGTGATTGCATTTGCACTGATGTAGAGGAATGAGTTTAGATTTTGTCCAAAAGAACCACGAAAAGCATCTTAATTTAAACACCCGACAGATCTTATCTCTTCTTCTAAAGATTAGAATACAACCTCTTTTTGTTTGTCATAGTCAGCAGGCTACATTAAAGCTTCACTTACCTTGCACTGACTCGAATGTGCATCAAGTTATTATCGGTTTATTATTATCGGAATCGGTTATTTAGCTCCTATGTACATGAAATTAATTTAGCATTTATGTATGTGAAATTCATTTTTGTAGATGCTGGACTACAACACAACATATTTGACACATGTTTTTACTAAGTTAAGCAAAATTGGTGTGAAATATAGCAAAATAGTCTTTTTGCAATATATATATATACAGATTATAGAGGCATGGAGGCCATATCTGTCAGAACTGGCCCACGGTTAACAGACGACAGCATTGACACTGGGTTTTATTCTGGACTGTGGTCAGCCTTGCCTATCTGGATGGCAGCAGTAGAATATGATAAAATATGTATTTTTGTTGTTTGCCTTTTACATATGTGATCTGCTGCCTGTCTGCTTCCTTTGATCATTAAACAACCATGTCACCACCCCCAGTGTCATGAATTACAATGTGGCTGTAAAAACTTTGATCTCAACAAACATTTCCACTTTTCTCTGTTTGGAAGGCGTTGCATTACATTGCTTTACAAGGCATTTCAGATGAGAAACAGTCAATAATTTATCTGATGCAGTTAGGTCCAGTAATTTGGCCTCTTTTACTATGTTGCAGTTTATTTCTTTTTCTCCTGGCCTTAGCTCTTCTTCCACACCCGTACCACTTGTTGTAATGTGATATTTTAAGTACTCGGTGGAGGCTTCATATTTGGTACTAGATCATAAGCTCATTGGGATAAAATTCTAGATAATTACATTACAAACTGCTTCTCTTGTTCCTAAGAACACTTTCTTCTTAGTAGTGCTACCTATGTGTCTGAGCCATGCAGGACTAATTCATTTAAAATAATGTAATGTGCATCACAGATGGTTAGAAGAAAAAGAAAGAAAGAAAAAAAATTGTCTATGATAGAAAGAGTAGCGAGTTATGGACTTATTATCTCGACTTAAAAGAGTAGCTGTTACCTTCACACCATGTTATGAGATAAAGAGCCAGCTTTCTTATTTTTCACAAGATCAATAGCATACAAGTGCATACACACCCACACTTCTCATTATCATTTACTTCTGGGCTCAAAAAGTTTTCAACTTTGCAGAGGATGACCAGTCAAGTCATACTTCTGAAGCACATTTATAGAAGCGTCCGTTCGTGATACTGCAGTAAATTAATGAGCACAGTCATGTCCACTTTATTGGTCTTGTGTGAAATTGTCAGCAGCTTTGAATATTTTTTTCCGTCAGTACTATAGAGGTCTAAACGCTTGACTCACTTAATCTCTGTGTCATTGCTGGTGTCCAGTCAAGCTAGCTGTTATGACAGCTGAATTTTTTTCCCCAAATGTTAGCCTGCCAAATGCAAATATTAAATTATGGATCTGAATAATACTTTTAATGACTCCTGTGTATAAGTGATAAACAAGCCCAGACAAATGCTGTCTAATATAGCATTAGGGAAATTATTTTGTCTGCATTTCTCTAGTTGTCAGTAAGGAAAGCAGCCTGTGTGTGAAGCAGATGCGATCCGTTAAAACTTCCTCCAGCATAATGAATGCTCTAACGGATGCTTCAGTGTATGGAATGCCTCCAGAAATATAGTTACTTACTAAAGCCTTCTATTATAGGAGTGAAAAGTGAAAAATTAGTTATATAAGTTAAGACATAAGAGAAAGGTATATTGCAAGAAAATTTTAATAGGAAATTCTAAATTTGACCTCCTTTAATTATTTGTCATTGGCTTGTTACATTTATATTATATTTGCTCATATAGCAGATGCTTTTATACAAAGATGTTTTTTCAAACACATCACCAAAGGCATAACATGACACTTATAGGTGATGAGGGAGTGGTAGCTCAGTGGTTAGGGTGTTGGGCTATCAATCTGAAGGTTGGCGGTTCAAATCCCAGGTCCACTGAAGTTACCAGTGTGGGTCCTTGAGCAAGACCTTTAACCCTCATTGCTCCAGGGGTGTTGTGGTTAACCCTGTGCTTACCTTGTAAGTCGCTTTGGATAAAAGCGTCCAATAAATGATCAAATGTAAATGTATGATGTACTGATCAGCATAATGATATCATTATAATTTCTCACAAAAGTTAACTTACTGCAACTTGATTGTATATTAACATGATCTTATGAGGTGGAAAATTAAGATTTGCATTCCATGCTGGGTGATGAGGAAACAGCATCGATCGTTTGCATCCGGAGGTTACATGATTATCAGTTAGATATAGTTCATTTGAAGATACCTGTGATATTATTTATTTTAGCGAGTATGTATTCCAGAGTTTCAAACATGAATTCAAAGTAAATTGGCTTCTTTAAATTGCCCCTATATAGTTTGTGTCTGTGTGTGTGTATGTCCAGTGATGAATTGGCACCCTGGTTGTGTCTGCCCAACACCTGAAATATTCTTCCCTGGATGGGCATGAGGAACCCTCCCCATGACCCTAGTATAGGATTAAGCAGAACATAATGGATGAACAGATATGGATATTTTATTGATTGCTGCTGAACTGAATGGTTTTTATTTCAAATAGTACTAAATGCATTCTATCTGCAAAACTGCAGACCTTCAGTTTCGGGACTATTGTTGACTTTATCACTGATTCAGCACTATCGGTTGGAGGCAGTATAGACTGCTGTTTTTATCACCTCTCCAGAGCAAATATATGCAAGCACAAACATGTAGACACTGATTTTTGACTCTCTGCAGGGACAGCAGCATCTTTGTCCAGCAAATAGGCAGCAAAGATAAATCACCACTGTCAGATTACAACCAGTAAACCCAAAATGTGAGTGGAAGGAAGAGGAAGAGATAGGATGTTTGAGATTGACTAGAAAATGGAAGCATACCTGTAATTTCTTTTTTTACAATATGAATATTGATTATATGTTTTGTTGAAAAGGTTGTGGCAAAGTTGCTGCATGCTGAAGTAACTCTACCCAGGTGCACAAAAAACAGTGATGCTATAAAACTTATGTAATTATTTATAAATGCATATAGAAATGCACCTGTACAATCAGAGTATAGAAGACATGTAATACTAAAGGCACATTAATAGGTTCAATACCTTTGCAATGAGAGTCTAATGTGCATCATTAAAACATTTCAAAACCCTTAGAGTTCTGCAAACTCACATTCTACCTCTAATTAATAACCTTGCAAGCTGTCACCAAGGTCTGTCTCTATGGCAACAGCACCAGGAAGCGATGTGACGCAGCTCATCGGAATGACATTCCAGAAATATTGGATACTGCAGACCTTCGGTTCTACTCAAAAGCTCCCAGCTGTTTTATTAGCGTGAGGGCAATGGGTGATTTAGCATGGTCAAACGGAACGCTGAAGGGACGTGCTTATCTCCTAGCAACAACTACAGTGGTTAACCGGCTGCACTATGGTCACTTTTCTCAATCAAAGGGAAGACCATTTTATTACATCCACCCAAAATATCAGATATGCTACAACTTTCAATAAATTACCATCACATAGAAGGGCAAATCAGTGTTTTTTTTATTACTAACTTGATTATTGGTTAATAGGTTTGCTTCTCATCACTGGATATTTAGGTTCGGATCCCAATTTGAATGGTGTTTCTATATCCTCCTCGTGTCCACGTGGTCTCCTCCCACAGTCCAAAAACATTGATTCCAGGTAAATTGGCAGTTCTAAATTTAAATTAGGTGTTTGTGTGAGTGAGTGAGTGCCTAGTGGGACCCGAAACTTGCCTGGATGGGCATGAGAAACCCCTCAGCATCTCTAGTATAGGATTTAGCGGGTATATGAACAAAATTTAGTTTTCCTCATGTCTCTTATGTGATGAACAAATATTTTATAAAAGTGAAGTGGGATTATCTGATCAATATCTCAGAGTCACCAACTAGATTATTCAAACTCTGTTTTCATTAGTGTAAAATGTATTACAGTAGGTGATTTCTGCTGCTTGTTTTTTAATGATGCTAAATACATGTTAAATTAAATATGCTTTTGGCAACTGTAACTATAGCAACACACCTTGAAAATGCATCAGAAAAATTTTTAATGTCAGAGAAAACTGTGTAAGTCTAAGGTGGTTGCGTTTGAATAAAAAACAGACTTGGGAAACATTCACATAGATAGCTTTCCATTTATTTATGGTTGACAACATTCAGGTTTATTTTTGTCAGCTTTCTCTAGTTTTGTAATATGATATTTATAATGTTCTGAAGCCAGTCATCTTTGCAACAACTGTGAGAAATGAGGAACTTCAAAATCACTATTCACATGAAAAAATCATTTCTGTCTGGAACAGCGGAACACTGATCGGTCTGGATTATATCACAACAGTCTGCTATGCTATTATTTAAAATGAATCTGACACCCTGTGCAGGAGGTTGGGAGCTACACGGGAGTAGAGGTACTAATCAGTGGTTCAGTCATCAATGATAGGCACTGTCTGACTGTCTGCACACACACACACACACACACACACACAGAGAGAGAGAAAGAGAGGCAGGTGCATAACAGGACATGACAGCATAGGTGACACACTGGAATATTGGGTCAAACACAGTGGCAACACAGGGTCAGCTCTGCAGAGTGCAATTCACAGTAATAATGAGTTCAGAAATTTGGGATGAAGCCTGTGCGTGTATATAATATGCTTTATGGTACCATAATTATAGCAGTATATGTGCCCTTAAACTATCAGAAAGATAACTGGCTTTCAATTTTGACATAATCATGTCAAAAGGTCAAAAAGACAGATACACACTATGATTTTCTTTTCTGTGATATTGTATGTTTGGTATATTGTTTTAAAAAATTTATTTTCTTGATATAATTTTAAAGTATTCTGTGATCGCTAGCTTTGAATTAGTTTAAAATTCTTCTCTAAAGGCCTTAAAATTATCTAAATCACAGAATGTTGTTGATTAGACTTTGGTAATGAATACGAAATATGAATTAAATAATTTCAAATAGACTGTACACTTTCTTCCCCCAGTTGCACCCCTTCCAGACTGTATTTTTAAGCAAACTGTTGCTTCAACCAATCGGATTTTGAGTTGGTGACAGCAAGGCCCTCTCGCACACTTACAGTACATGTTCAGCAGATGCCACAATCAGAAAGTTTACCACTTCAGCTGGACATTTTCAACAAATTAAAACTTATGCCAGAAATAGGTCTTTCAGCATTAAGTTGTAAATAAAAAAGGACTTCTTGATGGAACTAAATATTTTTTTAGGAAAAAAGCAGGCTGGATTTTGTGTACAAACAATCAGGATTTAATCTAGATCTTTATCTAATTTGAGCGGCTACATGAGTTATATATCTATCTACAATGCAAAGGCTCTTTATACTGCATGTATGCATAATCAGATTTTAACAGAAAAAAATAGGTAGACAAAGCATCACCAAAGGCCTAGGTGAGAAATGCATTCCCTGTCACTGTGTAAATATGATCTACCATCTTTAATCAACGGAATACATAATATGCTACCACCTTATTTGGCTCTAGGACATTAACTTGTGTTTAATAAAAAGGCTAACAACATAACTTCTGTGAATATTAAGAGTTGCTCTGCATCCCCACCCCCACCCCGACTCAAACCTCATCCCCCTATGGTACAACCCAGTGTGCATGTAAATCACTCAGCATGGTGGCACAATCAAGACTCTGACATGCATCTTATGTGTTAATGGGCTAGTACATATAATTAGTATGCCACACCATCACTTGCTTTGATTAATTGAAAAGTATGTTGATAGTTAGTAAGAGATTCATTCTATGCTCTCCATAAACTTTCGATAATGGTGTTATTTTCACCCACACTGCTGAGAATAAGATAAGCGCTATGACTGTGCACATTAACCCATTGAAACATCATAATGAGCTGCTTAAAGCAATCAACCAAAGCCACATTTCACATTTTTAATGCTACACATACAATTGAAGATCAATACTTCTAAGAGGTTTATTCAGTTCATTGTTCACAATCAACATTTACCATAGCTCTGTAACTAAGACTCTGTCCTTTCTTCAGGTATTACAAACATTTGTATGTGAATTCATTTTCAGTGTTAATTACAGAACTATACCTTTTTTAACATTTCTCACTGCTTACCTTCTTATTTTTCTATATCTTTTTACTTTCCAGCACATTAGTTTGCAACATCCTGCCGATGTTTGATCAAATTAAGATCTGAGGAATGTGGAAGCCGAATTCAACAGCAGTGCAGCGGAGCTTATTATGTTGCTAGAAAAAAGCTAATGTACTCGGTCAGCAGTGATGTTTAGGTAGGTGGTAAGTGTCAAATTATCGTCCACATGAATGACAAGACCCAAAGAATATCACTGCCCTCCTCCATCTTGCCCTTAGACCACGGTGCATCCTGGTTACACCCACATTTATTTCCCTGGTTAATGATAACACACACACACACACACACACACACACACACACACACACACACACACACTTGGCTGCCCATGATGTAAAAACAAACAGAGCTCATTAGACCAGGCCATCTTCAAGAAAACATTGAGTATAATAGGGATCTGTTTAATTCTGTATCTTAAGAAACAACTGAGGTTTAGGAGCACTTTAACACATTTGGACATGTAGCTGTATATTATGTAGCAGTATTATCATATGGGGAACATGTTAGATAAATGCCATTATTGTCAAATGTCTCCAAGCCAATTTGTTTGTTGACACTTGCAAAGCAGGGGTGGAGGATGTTCATATTGGGTGGGTGCATATACTGGCAATAAGCGATCCAATAAATTAAGCCAATAATCATTTACTTCTTCTGCTGTCTCTGCTAACAATGTTACTGAGTCAATTAGATAGCGTATATACTTTGTAATTTCTAAAGTGATTTGATCATACAATGCCATCATCATTTAGCATGGGGGGGGGGGGGGGGGGGGGGGGGGGGGGGGGGGGGGGGGGGGGGGGGGGGGGGGGGGGGGGGGGGGGGGGGGGGGGGGGGGGGGGGGGGGGGGGGGGGTATATATATATATATATATATATATATATACAAAAATACTGTAGACCATTTATTGCTAGTTCATCAGTCTTGCTAAATCAAATTGATGAATGGCTGTGTATTTAAAAGTGAATTTTTTTGAGGTGTCTACATTTAAACAGTATAAAGCAACATTCAGCTGCATCTGAAAAGGCTGCTACTATCATACGAGGGATCTTTTAAATCTTATTTTGATTGCTTAATCTTTCTCCTACTGTTGAAGAGAATCACTAAAATTTTGAAAGAAGATACATAAAACATCTCTGGTTTTATTTTACTTAGATAAACCTGAAAGGGAGATGATTTTATTTACATAGGAATCATTGCACAACAGTTGCAGACACTTGACATCACAGAACATGTTCTGACAACTTTTTTATTTCATACTAAAAGATTCCAACTGGAAATTTTATTTACAACTCTGTCCACAGCTTTCTCCATCTTCCGCTATATTGCTAATTACTGCAAGCATGAAACTCGACTTATTTAATGAAGAAATATAAATTCTCGTCTGGATTCGTCGTCTTGTAAAAATATGAGGATGAAATATAATAGTGACTTTGGAATTTTTTTGAAATGGCTTTTTTATTTTAGTAAATACTCGATAGTACATAACTGTGTCTTGTTTTAACTAAGATCTATTCATGGCTGCTTGGGAATTCAGATGTTTAATTAAGATAAGATGAGCAACATTGTTGTGGTGCAGAAGTGTAAATACAGGCACACTACCCCACAGGGGACTGTTGATCGAGCTGTGTTTCCCACCTGGCTGGATGCTTCACATCTCACTGCATGTTTTGGTTAGGGAGGCAAAATCTAAGATTCTTTACTGACACTGTAACAACAATTCCTTACTGACTGTTAAAGGAGGGGAAACTGTGGTTAGGGAACACAGTGTGCATATTCAGCAACTACATATAATAAGATCTTATTTATATTGTTACAAAATACAACATTGATTTTCAAAAGGGAGACAAAAGGGAGGTTCTTCTACTTTCTAATTTTTTTTTGAAAAATGACCAAAATTCATTGTTCATCTTTTATTAATAATTATATAACCAGTCATTATGATTGATTGTGCTGTTCTGCATTTGTGTTTATTTTGGATTTGTACAATACCTTTACTAGTACACTAGTGCTGAAAAAAAACAAGCATGAATCTCATTTCTTAGTACAAAACGTTTTATCTCTATTTGAGGTTTAAAAAGCTTTTAAATGTAAATGACAGAGGGTTGTAGGGTATTGTACAAAGAATTGTGTGACCTCAGTTAACTCATAATTCTCACCACACACAAAACATATGGGGCATCTCAAAGACCCAGTGGAAAACACACAGTGGCATGCTAATAAGATAAGTATAAAAGATAAGATCAAGGCTTTCTCATAAGTTTTCTCACCCCTCTGGGCGAACAATAGCAATAGGAGTAAGAGACAAAGAGAGAGAGAGAGAGAGAGAGAGAGAGAGAGAGAGAGAGTGATAAAATAATGTTTACTCTACTTATCTTGCTATCTACAAGTGTCTGCTGTATAACCCAAACTTTTAACTACAAAGCTTAAAACACTCACTAATATGCACACATTTACCAGATGTGAAAAGAAAAACCTCCCATACCTACCATTACCAAAGTCTAATGTACCAGTTGACAAGTCATCCATCACCATGGCATACAGACACATCCCTGTGTTCCTTTATAAGTTCAATCCATCATTACGAATTAAATTAATAAGAACAATCCCCAGGTTTTTCCATTTGTCTTGAAACAAGGCCTTAATATCATTACAATTTGGATTCAGTCGCATTCCAGTATTAATGGTGTCTAATGGTTCGAAATATATTCCCTGTGTGAGCGTGTAACATTTGCATTTCCTTTTAATTCATTTAGCAGATGTTCTAATTCGCTATGACTCATAAGTCGGAATGTCTGTCTGTGTGCGGGGGGGGGGGGATCTGCGATGCTGCACATAGGAAATAAAACCTGAGCTGAAACAAATCATCTGTCTGACTGTCGAAAGTAAGTATGGTGCTTGGCTGAAAAGATGAACACCTTTGCTTCCTAATTTAGGAGGTGGAACACTGGAAAGCTGACCGGTATTCCAAAGGGAATCCATTGCTTTTAAATTGGATCTCTGTTATGGTGCTTTTATAGCAAAGGATTGAGGTAAAGTGCAAACTTTAACAATACAATGTTGAAAAAAAGAAAATAGATATTAAAAATTTGGATAATTAAGTACTGTAAATATTTTTTAATACTGAGGTTTCAGTACAAATTAACTTTAATTTGACATTAATATTTAAAGTCGCTGAGTTCGTGACTGGATGTATCTGGTTTTGTTAGTTTTTCAAAACAATCTGATGCAACTTATCTCTAAATTACACAAAAATAAACTACAAGTTTGAAAAAAATGATTGTTTCAATAAAAATAGACTATGCATAAATATTTGTTAATTGTTAAAACAACTATGTTTCAGTTTTTACTGAAGCTTGTTGTCCTGCGCTTTACTGCACACTTTTTCTGTTTCGCTTCTGTTAAATATCATTTTTATCTCGTAAAAGGTAACATTGAAAATAATTCAGGTTCAATATTCTCTTCCTCCTGCACTGCCAAGTATGTGTTCTCAGCAAATAGGTACTGTTGTTTAAAAAAGTCTTAGTTTTTATCTAACTATTTTATCTGTATTGATGTTTGTTATCCAAAGCTGTTGTTATACCATCTGGCAATTTATTGGCTGTAATTACACATTTAAGTTTTGAGCAGTGCAGCAAACAACACAAACTACAATATCACACTGTCTCTGTAATTAGTGTGCTGAGAAAAATTCATTACCCAAATGATCTTTCATATGTTGTGGGAATATCCATGTGGTAAACTTGGTATAAACAAGTGTTTTTTGACGTTTTGATGGATTGGCGTAAATGTGTGACCGTTAATTTTATTCAGCGTGATCGAAGATATGATTACAATTTAAGTAGCTTATGATAAAAGCCTTCATTTAAAGGCTCTCTGTCCTGTATTTATGCTGTAACATATTCATTTAACTGATTAGTTGAACCAGGTATGTTCATAGTAGGTGAACAATCCAAAAGAAGTGCAGAACAACAGTGCTTTGGGACCAGGATTGAAAAAAACCTGGTTGATGTACATGTAAATCACCATTGCAGAAGCTCTCACTTGATTGGCTAAACACAATAATTTCCACCAAGTTAAACATTTCCATGGTGGTGGTCTGAACTACAATGAAAAGAATGCAACAAGGTCAAGAAGTGACGTAGGGTTGTCATCATAGTAATTGCAAAAAGATGAAAAGATTTAATGCATATGCAAATGTTGACATCTATGAGGTGTGTACAAGGGCAGAGCAACAGCAGGATTATTATGGTTAGAAATAAATGGCTTTTTCTCATTGTTTGACACACACCTCCTTCAGAATGAATTACAGCATGTTCTATATAATAATAATAGCAATCACTTTAATTTATAATGTCTTTTTTGACAACCTATAACACAATTACATACACACACACACACACACACACACAAACCTACACACAATATCTGTACATACACTAGAAAGGATCTTGACTTGTGCTTAATGTGGAATCCCAAAGTTTAGCAGCAACACTGCAGAACTCTGGTTGTTTAAGAAGATCAGAGTTCAGTTAACACAGAGCTGACTCATTAAACAGGTAGTAGCAAAACCACTTAAAGACGTCTAAGTAGGAGGTTGACATTTAAAAAATCTGACATTGTCCAAGTTAAAGCTTTTGCTCATAAAGCATTCATGTTTAAAGCCTCATCATTATCTTCCTCTTAATCCTATGCTAAGGTCATGGGGATTCCCCAGGCCAATCCAGGGGTGACCATTTCAGGTCCTTGACAGATACGCACAGGAAAGGGTGCCAATTCATTGCTGGGGGCATGTTTAAAACCACGTTTCCTAATTAGGATCACTCAAAGTGCTTTAGTGTATTTCAGTACTCTTAGGTGCTAAAAAAACACCCTGGATAGGCAAAAAAACATCATGGATAGGTCACCAGTCTTACAGGGCAGACAGAGGTAATTAATATCTCCAATTTACCTGACCTGTAAGTCTTTAGTTTGTAGGATTAAATTAAGGTCCTTGGGGAAACCAACCCAAATAAGGGAAGAACGGGCCAATTCCACACAAAAAGGCTCATGATTGGATTCACAAGCAACAAACTCATAACCTAATTTCTGCAAAACTTCAGGACAAGAATAAACAATGCATTAATGAGTAGAAAGACTATAATTATACTAACTACATATCAGAATATTAGATTTAATGTGATTTAAACAATTAAAATTTAACTCTACGTTTGCAGTCTGGAATGTGGCTTCTGCCTTGGCTTTGTCATAGCCTGGGGATGTTTCATCAAAATGCTTGGCAGACATGGTCTTTTTTGGCTCAGGTAGAACGCACATGGTGGAGTGGATGACAAATATTTTGGCCAGAAAGTGGAGCTAGCAATTTTAATTTGTTTTTTACACACACACACAAAGGTGTAGAGTTTAATGTGCTTGATAGTCGCTTGTATACTTCAGGGAATTTCATGATAGATTGGGTTACGAAATGCCAAAGTGCTTTGATAGGTATTTTTACAGCTGAAATAATCACTGAAACATAAAAAAAAGCAGTACGTGAACACATATTCATAAAATAGCTGGTTTAGTCTATTGACCCTGTCAGTATTCAGCGCTGATTGCTTCTATCCTTGACAGTGTGACGCTGGACATTTATATTTAAGCATCAGTGGGAAGGGCAGTACTTCATTTCAAGGCACAGCTTAAGTATCCATTGAAGCTGTGTACTTTGAAGAGACTATAGACAGTATAGAGGAAGGTGAAGTCCTCACTTTATCTCCCAACCCCCTCTATTTATCTCTGTCATTCTTTACACTGTCTGAGCCAGAGCTTCAGTCCAACAGGCTCAAAGCTGCATGTGTATGTGTTTAAATGCGCATGCGCGGCAGTGTATTTGCATGGGTGTGTGCGCATATATGTGTTGGCTGACCGCTAATGATGAGCAGATGGTAGGAACACACTGATGACCGGACACACTCTCAGAGTGTGCAGGGGACATCTGCTGTGTAGACACACATGCCTGTCATGGACACTTTTCTGGCTATATTTTCCCTCACTCTCTTGTCCTCTTTTCTTGTGTCTGCTATAAACTTTCTTCCTCCTATTTACTTAATAAATTTCCTTATCCTCATCTTAGCTTCACATAAAGCATGTGACAATAGCTATGCTGCTCTGCTTTTACAGTCTATATGTCCCAGTATGGAAAAGCTGTTGATTAAAAAGTCATTGCAGGTAAGTAAAAAAGGAAGACAGCACATTTCCTGAACTGGACTGAAATGAAATAAACTGAAACAAAACTGGACTCTTTCATGTCTTGTTTTCTGTGCATTCTTAGTTCCAAGTATGTAAGCAACTTGTTGACCATGTAGTGGAGTGAAGTAATTGTTACAGCATCTACAGAGCAATGCTAAGCAACCTGAGCATATACATTAATCAAATATATTAAAAACAAAACTTTTACTTTATTAGTTTATTTTTGTTTATTTCATTGCTATTCCCAAAAAGGATATTGCATCAGACTAATTCAGCTTGTGAGGTTGGAATGCCCCAGGGGTTCTTAAAACAAAGTTATGAGGGGACAGAACTGGAATCTGAGCTGAATGATGCTATATTGTATTCAAATAATTATGTTTGACATTATGCAAACTTGGGTTGCACACCATCTGGAGTTGTGTATTTCCACCTTACACTAATCCACCGTTACTCTGACCATGATGACAGTGTTACTGATGATAAGTGGTGAGTTGATTGTATAAACTTGCCTAATTGTTAACAGTCATATTGTTTGTGTGTTTGTTCATATCATTATACTACACTTCTGAAAACAATCCAGTATTGATTGTTGGTTTCTGTTGCTCAGGGCTGTTCGATTGCTGGGTTCTAGTGAGAATTTGCTGGTACATGAGCACCAAATAATGCTAATTACAAGCAACAACGTGACCCCTTTTATGAGACATCCTGATAGATGGTTTCCAAGTCAGTTTGCACTCGCATAACATTGCTGCAATAACAAATACTTTTTGTATTTGTAAAAAAGCAGAAAAAACAATTCAAATCCGATATCACTCCACTCCTGAAATTTAAATCATGTCTCTTTGATTTGTATTTGCAGCAAGTGCTTTTAGTAAGTATCACAGTAAGCACTAACAAAAACTAGCAAACAAAATGAGGATGTAGGACCCAAAATCATGGAAGAGTTTAAACAATCTGGAGGTTTTGAGTCTATCTATCTATCTATCTATCTATCTATCTATCTATCTATCTATCTATCTATCTATCTATCTATCTATCTATCTATCTATCTATCTATCTATCTATCTATCTATCTATCTATCTATCTATCTATAAATGTAGTACCTAGTATTCCTCACATGCTGTTGTTGATCTCATTGATTACTCATTTACAGTTCTAGCTGGATGAATCATTCGCAGCCTTGTGAATGTCTGAACTAATGACTTCTCTGAAAGGTTATTCAATTAATGAGAGGCAGAGGCTGAAGAAGCGTGCTTCCTTATAAAAGGCACACAGTCATGAAACGATCTGTTCATGTGAACTATGCCCTTCTCAAAACAAATTAAGAAGACATTTGTTAAATACAGAAGCTTTTCCAAAGACCCGTGTATTTATCTGTTCACAGTGAAACCATTTACTTTCAAATAAAAGGAATAATATTGTATAATTATTTAGGGGGGAAGCGTATGCTGGATATACCCAAATAAGCACACCGTACACATTACTGGATGATGCGAAAGGGCAGCTAAAGGAGCAAAAGAGAACTATAAAAAGAGATTTATATGCTCACTGAGAAGAACAGCAAATGTAAATGGCTAGAATACTTCTACCTCCCTATAACATCTACACATCTTAAGATTCTTGTAACATAATGCTCTTAAATGTTTTGTTGATGGATTAGGTCTAAGGTTACCATTTAAAAAGAATGGTGGAGTCATTGCTCCTCCTCCGTGATAATGGACAATGTACAATTATCATTATTTCAGGAGCCAAATAAGAAAACCATTTACTTACTTTCATTTTTTTTCTTAAATGATCAAACAAGAACTCAGACCATTGCCTTATTAGGATAATGTAATTTGAAACAGGGCTGTTATTGCATGAAATCCCATCTATTAACTTCGAACTGTTGATCCTGAAGATGGGTCTTCCACCTCACACTCCCTTCCCTCCATGAACAACAAATTACATTCATCCTCTCTCTAAATCATCTTCATCACCCTGCACTGCAATGACCTTTCCTAAAGTCACTCTAATACTGCACATGCTTCATTTACTGACTCCAATCACATCAGTTCTCTAACTACCTTGTTTTTTTATATCATCAATAATTAGTTGATCTAAAGACATCTGCTGAGTAAGAGAAAGTATATAATTCGCCAAAATGGTGCGAAGTGTGTTAATCATCACTTCCATGATAATGATATCTGGTGAGTGACTTACATAGAACGTAGGCGAGGCTTTTGAAAGCCATTTCTTTAAAATTTATCAATTATTTTAAAACTTAAGCTTTAAACAGTTTGTTTAAAACTGCCCCCTAATTTTATTAAAATAAAGACCTGAATCTGCCTTAGAAATGTGTTTAATGAATAATTGTTTATGTTATAAAGGGGTACCATATAAAACATGCATTGTAAGAATGAATGGAGTATGATTCATAATTCTGAATTGTTAAAATTAAAAAGTAATCAAGTGGAAATTTACTCCCTTTTGATTTATAGGTTTCCACACACCTCCTGGGCTGCGTGCTGGCGTAGTGGTTAGCATGTTGCCCGTAAAGTGTGTGTGTGTGGTGTGTGTGTGTGTGTGTGTGTGTGTGTGTGTGCCCAGCGATAGACTGGCATCCTGTCCTGGGTGTTAATGCTCAGTGCCCGAAACTAAGGCCCCCATGACCCTGGTAGAAGATTATGTGGAAGGTAATGGATGGATAAATGGAATTTGTTATCTTATATTGTGTTATATTATAATCATATATTATGCACAGATTTTATAATATAGTTATGGTTAGTGGTTAGCGCGTTCGGCCTCTCAGCACTAGGGATTCCTGGTTCGAATCCCCATCTGGGTGGAGTTTCCATGTTCTCCCCGTGTCTGCGTGGGTTTCCTCCGGGTTCTCTGGTTTCCTCCCACAGTCCAAAAACATGGATTAAGTCAATTGAGTTCTCCAAATTGCCCCATATAGAGTGTGTATGCATGTCTGTGTGAGTGAGTGTGTGCCCAGCGATAGATTGCCGCCCTGTCCTGGGTCTATCTGCCCAGCGCCAGAGACGTTCTCCCCTGGATGGACATGGCATGGGGACCCCCCCCCCCCCGCAACCCTAATATAGGATAAAGCGGAAGGTAATGAATGAATGAATTAATTTTATAATATATATTCGCGCGCGTGTGGGTGTGTGTGTGGGGGGCGGTGTATGTGTGGGTGTGTGTGTGTGTGTGTGTGTGTGGGTGGTGCTCGTTCTTAGTGTAGTACAAAGTGTAGAGTGCGGGTGTTTCATTACATGACCGCTAGAGGGAGACACTGAGTAAATGTTCATTGAAACTACAGGAGAAAGCGGGCGGAGCGGCTCCTGAGCAGAGGCAGAGCGCTAGGCGCACCGAGCTGCCCGAGAGCCACAGCTGAAGAGCAAGTGAGGAGACGCAGAGCTGCTGCTACATGGTGCCTCCTTCGCCGCAGCTCTACTGCAGTCTGTGAGCAGCATCGCCGCTTATTCTGGAGAAGCAGGGAGATTACGCTATGAGCCGGACGGGAAGTGCGATGCTGGCGCTCCTCGCTGTTGTGCAGGTGAGTAAAGGTCCCGCCTGCGCCGCGTCTTGTTCCAACTGCCGGAGCGACGATGCTGGAAGCATCACGCTGTTTGATGGCCGCACTGTGCGCTTCCCCGTGTGTTATGACGTCTCACGGGTTTGTTTTAAGTTCAAATCCGGCTGAGCGCCTTCTGCTTAAACAGGGCGACGCAACGTCAGCTGGTCGTTATCGGATCGTCACATGGCAGCGAAGCCGCTTGCTTGGCGCATCTCCGACTCCAACATCTCAAATCTCTAAATCCTCATCGTGGAATGTCGCGCAGTGCGGCTCGCAGGCGGAGTTAACGCTACATTTTGGCTTGGTTGAATAGTTTCATTCTGGTTAGCTGTTGGTTGAGATCTTACAGAATGTCCCGTCCTGAACGGGTGCAGGCTCTGTGATGGATGCGGCTCCCCTCATCAGGGATGCGGGATGCGGGATGCTGCTGAAAGTTAGCAGGTCAGACTCGATTGCAGCACAGCTGGTTGTTAAACAATGAAAGTTTCAATAAGCATTTAATAATGAAGAGCTCGTTGGAGTCGCCGCAGGGCGTTAATGCCGTTTCCTGAATGGGGTTCGTGCTGAGCGTCTCTCTGTCCTGCAAATGAGATCTCTCAGTTGGAAACAACGTTCTGTTATTTAGGGGTTTGCTATTTAACATGTCAATTAATCTACTAATGCAGGAATAAAGACGTGAAGTCTGCGTACATCAGCAGTGTATTCCAGTGTTTAACAAGGGGGGGGGGGGGGGGGGGGGGGGGGGGGGGGGGGGGGGGGGGGGGGGGGGGGGGGGGGGGGGGGGGGGGGGGGGGGGGGGGGGGGGGGGGGGGGGGGGGGAAGGGCGGCACGGTGGCTTAGTGGTTAGCACGTTCGCCTCTCAGCGCTAGGGATTCCCGGTTCGAATCCCCATCTGGGTGGAGTTTCCATGTTCTCCCCGTGTCTGCGTGGGTTTCCTCCGGGTTCTCCGGTTTCCTCCCACAGTCCAAAAACATGGATCAAGTTAATTGAGTTCTCAAAATTGCCCTGTTTAGAGTGTGTCTGTGTGAGTGAGTGTGTGCCCAGCGATGGATTGGCGCTCTGTCCTGGGTCTATCTGCCCAGCGCCCGAGATGTTCTCCCCTGGATGGGCATGGGGAACCCCACCGCGACCCTAATAGAGGATAAGCGGAAGATAATGAATGAATGAATGAATGATATATATATATATATATATATATATATATATATATATATATATATATATATATATATATATATATTAAAACCTTAATGCTGCCTTTTTTCCTCTACTTTATTTTTATCAGTTTACAGGAGAAACATTTTGAAAGGCAGCATGGAAACTGAACTGAAAAAAAGATTTTTCTCGCAAACCCTCAAACTGAATGTTTGATGCAGAACTGAAAAGGTTCCTGCCAGAACCACTTTGGTTGAGTGTGAATTTTTTTCCCACGTCGCTCCGTTTAGTTCGCTCTGAGACTCACTGTGGTTAATGAGTGATTCAGTTACGGTGAATAAACCTGAGCGATGAGATCATGGCGCTTTTATGGAAGTGATAATCGTTTAAGGATTTATTAAGTAATCATTTTATTTTCTAAAGAAAAAAAAGTATGGATAAGCCTCATTAGAAATATGTGATGTTGCCCCCAGGACACAAATATACAATGAACAGAATGCATTAAATAGTCATATTGCATTAACTCTGACTGAATAGTTCAAAAAGTGGAATAAAATGTTATCATGGCTGTGTATAACTGTCTGTGTGCATGGATTACTGGGTGGGAAGGCTGTACAGTTTGGTCTTTGGCTATTCAAACCCTGGTGATCAAGACTTAGGGTGAGGGTCCGTTACCCATGATGCACCCTGTCTCTGCGCTGAAACTCTTTGGGTCGCACTTACAGGGCGTGATTAAAGGAAGATGCGATTAAAGGAGCATGTGCTGATGGCCCGATCCGCTTCGCTCCATCGCGCCTTTACTGCTTCCTCCCTCTCTGAATCTTTGAGTCAGCAGCGCCGTGCTCCCTTGCAGCCCATCCTGTTCATCTGTATGGATATTTGATATGCACAGGCGGCATGGATATTTGCTGACATTCCAGTTTCAATCCAAGATTCCTGGCCAGTGGTTCACTCTGTTTGCTTTAGCGGTGGGAGAGCCCGCAGATGCTTCCTATCAGAGCAAAATAAAATCCCACTATCAGTGGCCACCAGCATTTATCTGGAAATCGGCACAGGCCATTAGGTGTCGTGTGTGAGTGAGTAACTGGTCACTCAAAAACTCTTTGAGGTAACAAGTAATTAACATGTTGGGCGAATCAGCCGTCTCATTAACAAACAAGGCAGTCGTCTCCGCTCCTTCTCTGATCTCACTCCAAAACAAAGAGGCCAGTTCACAGTGGACATCAGGAACCAAATACTGCCTGCCTTTGATCTTTGAATTTGCTCTGCAATAGCCAAATGTAGCCATTTACCCACCCTAGGCACTAGAAAATATGTCACTGCCTCATTATCTGGATTTATTTATGATTTATTATGATGTCATATCAATATATCTGAACTATATTGCACTGTTTATAACATATAAAAGGCTATTCTCATATTCTACCTTTAAATCAATTATCACTTACTCCATCATTTAAAGTGATTTATTTTTTCTTTTACTCCACATTTAACCCATCCGTGCAGTGAAACACACACATACACACATTGAGTATAGTAAGCACACGTGCCCGGAGCAGTTGGAACCCCTTACACGGCGCCTGGGGAGCAATTAGGAATGGATGCCTTGCCCAAAGGCACTTCAACCATATTACTTGGTGGGACTGGGAATCGAACCTGGGATCTTCAGGTTGCAAGGATGCTTCCATTACCACAAGCCTACGACTGCCCTGTTTGCTCTACTGTATGCATATTTACATATCTCCCTGTTTTATTACGTGCTATTTTTACTCCCATTACTATGTGCATTTATAAAGGACAAATAGCTAAAAGGACAAATTGTGAGATACAATCTATCTCATAATTTTATCCCAGAGTGTTTCATTTGTTCGAGGTCAGGACCCTCTGCAGACCAGTAACGTGTATTGACACTGAAAAGGGCCACCCCTAAACCGTTGAAAGCATTGAATTTTCCAAGACATGGCCATGTGCATGATTATATGCACAACTATATACCACATGAAAATTGTCTTTGTTTAATTGTAATAAAACAAAGACAATAACTGCAGTTTCGGACTGCAGTCTGCACACACACACACACACACACACACACACGCATAGTTGTTTACTTATCCTCCTCTTAAATGACAAGTGTTTTTTACATGAAGTCAGTTTACATTTGGCAGCACATCAAATCCTTAATTATTGCCACATGGGATTTGGTGCACTTCCATACAGAACTTTAAAGAGGACAAACTACGTGTCAGACAGGTTTACTGGTTGCGTGTGTGCCCCGAGAACTCCTCCGGCCTGTTAAGCTCGCCCATGTGTCGGACAGCCAGCCCAGCTTGGCAACGTCTTGCCCTTGTGACCTCATCAGTCTAATTACACCCCACTCCAAAACAACAGATGCTTCAGTGGCATGGGGGGTGGACTGCAGAGGAGTCTGTGGGCGAGAGAAGAGACCGAATGGCAAGCCCTTGGGGAATCGGAGAGTCATGAGATGCACTGAATAATTTATTTGAAGAAGAGAATGTTATTAATGTTTTTTTTGTTTAACAGAGCCTCTGTAGATCAATTGATCAGTGCCTGTTCGTTCTACACAATGAAATATGTCCCGCTCTCTGCACTCGTCATCATGATTCTCATGAGCTAAATGAATTGGGTTTTCCCCCGATACCCGTTAATCCCACTGCATTTCATATATAAAAGACTTTGATACACATATAAATAATCACAGAGATTTATTTCATAAAATGCACGTTGAGAGGACCATCTATGCTCCATCTTTCACAAAGGCTGGTTGAAAATTGGGTTTCCCAAACTGTGGAGGATAACTTTACTGCGTTAAAGGGAAGAATTGTATCTGTCTGAATTCAAAGTTTAATACATTAGCTAGCTCCTTTCTAAAATGTTTTACTGTACCTTTAATGGTGACTAAGCAGTTTGGTGTGGCTGTTTGTGGCAGGTGGTGGTGCAGGGCAAGGAGACCATGCTGTGTCAACCAGCCTTCACCCAGCAGGAGTACAGCATCATCGTCAGTGATGTCATCACCAAGGGCCAGGCTCTGCTTAAAAGTGAGTGCTTTTACATTTAACGGTCCGGTGTTAAATATTTCTGAAAGTGTGGAGAGATGAGTGGTGGATTACTGCGGCATTCTTCTATCTATCATTCTGCTCCTCTGCAGGCTGCCGATGGGAAAAGAGTGTGTGTAGGGCATTGGTGGGGGTGGGGCCTGGTTCGTGTGACAGGCAGATAGGCAAGGGTTGTATTTAAACCTGTGGGTTGGATATAGATGTGTGTGTGTGTTTGTGTGTATGAAAAAGAAAGAGGGAGCAGTGGTCCTGCCTTAAAAGGTATTTGCATTAACATTAAGCATGAAATTGCTCAGTTTGCACACACAGATGAAACATCCTCTGATCAATAGCATTGATTAAGCCTATCTGTGGAGTCTGCCAATCCCTA
This sequence comes from Corydoras maculifer, assembly GCA_019802435.1. Classification (NCBI taxonomy): domain Eukaryota; kingdom Metazoa; phylum Chordata; class Actinopteri; order Siluriformes; family Callichthyidae; genus Corydoras; species Corydoras maculifer. The sequence continues at coordinate 995,777 of JAFMOD010000044.1, forward strand.
CAAAGCCTACTCACCCGTAACCATATGGCTAGTTAATCACACTTCAAAGATCCAGAGGTGCTGACGTCAGCAGAGTTGAGAAGCAAGTGTGTCCTCTGAGGCTCGTTTCACATTTATACACTTGAAATACTTTTATATTTTATTAGAACATGTAGTGTAAAAACACGTTAATCCATGATAAAATGAGACGAGCACTAATGGAACATGCTGCGATTACAGGTAAAATGGTAATAAGTGGGAAACAATGGCAACAAAATGTTTTTCAGCCCCCCCCCCCCCAATCACACACACCAACACACACACACACACACACAATTGTGAAATGACAGAAAAATACATTCATGTGCAGCTGGTCAAAATAATGGATTTACCAAATCAGAATCTCAGTAAGATCATTTAAAAAAATGTTTTTAAAAACTCCTATCGGATTCGTTGCAGTATGAACACACATTTGCAAGCTGTCCCTTCAAGCTATGGGAGTAGACACTGAGTGCTACAATGACCCGGAGAAATTTTATCCAAAGGGACATCCATGGCTTTGGATTTCACACTGTGGATCTACATTTCACAGTCTGAGGGGGGAATTGTGGTTCCCATTATGTGTTAGGGCTACAATGATACATTACACAAAAAAAGAGTCACTTGATGTTGACTCAGGTTTGCTTCCTGTGATCTGGTAGTTCAAAGATACACACACACAATGTGATTTGACCTCTATTGCTATCTAGACCCCTCCTAGGTTTTACCTTTTATTTTAGTAAATGTGAAACCCTCTTTCTCTTCATCTCTAAATGTGTGTTTGTGTGTGTGTGTGTGTGTGTGTATCTGTGCCTAGAGGGGGTTGACCCTTGTATGTAGATTAGTAGGAGTCTCTTGTCTTACATGAGGAGGATGTTTTGTTTCGGGAACATTCATTCATCTCCTCTTTTAAGCAAATGGATGAGGGGTGAATACTTGCCCCACTCCCCTCTATTCTTTTTAACTGGAAAAGTGGTATATACGGTTAGTGCTGTCTCACTGACCTCCCTCGCTGATGCACAGTATTGGAATGTGCTAATAAAGCTGTGGTGCAGTGAGTGGATCACTTCCTGCAAATCGCTCATCCTTTATCTTTTACTGTTTAAATGTCCAACAGAAGATTTTAGCCACTGAATAAGATGCGTGAAGTTAACCTCAATTTTTATTAGATATAAACAGTAGACTTTGTGACTACTGCATAAGGAACCATCCAAAAACAAAGTTTAATCACATATGTTGACAAAAGCACAACAGAATAAGATAATGAGCAAAGGACAAACAGAAGTAGAAGCTGGAGTGTATTGTTTTCAACCAAAAGTGAAACAATATGAATTCTATTTAAATAAAAAGTCACATAGTTATAATATCAGTCTTGGCTAAATCAATTTCCATAATTTGCACACAACAAAATGTAATTCTCTTTATTAAAGCCTATGGCATGCATTCTTTCAAAATGTATCGTCATCATCGCAGAGAAGACTTTTCTCACTAAACACTGTGTGGTGTCTGCTTTTGACTGACTGTGAGTTTCTTCAGCTACAAAAGCTGCAATGTACAAACCCTCAGTAATTAACAGCTGCTGCTTTTCTTAATCCCATTCAATCTCATTTTAGCTTTGGTTACATAGTATTGTTTCTGTATATGCCTGGTTGTTTATTATGTAGTTCACATCTAACTTGGCACCAGCTCAGCTGTATTAAATAGTTTACTATCACATGACTGCTGTGGCAAGCAGTTTATTGCAAAGGTTTGGACATCCCGGGACAAAATCTGGGGGGGGGGGGATTTGTTTCGTGATTCCAGACACACATTTTATACAGGGGAAATTTTAGATAGAAGCAATTTTGAGCATCTAGTTCAGTAATATTATGACAGTAAAGAAAATATTTAAATATGTTTGCTATAGTAACCAAGACTTACATATAAAATGTTTTACCATTTGTATTTAATCAAATTAAAAAATTAAAATTCGTATCTGATAAGCAGAAACAAAGACACGGTTAATGTTTGCAAACATAATTCTATGTACGGTTTATTGGCGTGGCCCGAATTCACCCTGATTATGTGTGCAGGATTAGTTTTCATCTCAGCTCCTTTTCCTCACAGACTCGTTTCTACTTCAGTGCTGTCTCATACCTGACTTTAAAAGAAAGCCAGCTTTAGAATTATGATACTTGGCATCCATGCATGTCATTTGCTTTCATATTCTTCCTTTTCTTGTCAAAGAAACTAGAAAAGTTTGAGTACCGTATACAAATACAGAATTTGCATGAAGCTTTTCTGTGTTATCTTTCTGCCTCGTCAAACTCAATGTGACTTCTTAGACGAGAGAATTTGATCAGAAGGAAAGTGACTGGTTAAAAGGTGATTACATCACACAGCTGGGGACATCATTGTTAAGGTCTGGGATTGATAATTGATAAGTGTGATCAGGGGAGGCTAAAGAAATCATTAATATATTAATGTTTAGTGTAATGCTAATGCACATATTAACAAAAAAAGAAAGAGAGTGAGAAAAGAGACACAGTCAGGGTCCTTTTTGGCTTGGGACACAGGGACCGTCAGTCCGCAAATTCAGCCAGTTTATCCAATCAGAGCACAGCAGTGAGGTCATCAACGCATGGTTCAGTGCCTCTCTATGAGTGAACTGAGCTGAAATTAAAGGGAGAACACAGACTTAAGTGTGTATGTGTGTGTGTGTGTTAGGGTGGGTGTTGGGGTTAAGGGAGAGAGATGAGAGAGAGAGAGAGAGAGAGAGAGAGAGAGAGAGAGAGAGAGAGCGAGAGAGGGACAATAGGGAAATTTGGGGAATTTGTTGCCTTTGTGATTTTTTTAAAATACTAATTTGAACTCTTAATCTCAGTCTTCAATTAACAGATTAAGAGTGAATTTACACATATGTATTGTCTTTGAATCTGATTCTTTGGTGGATGACAGTGTATTTAGTGTATTTGGTCATTTCAATATTTAAATAGGCAAAATCCTTGAGAATGCATTTTATTAGCATTACTTTTGAGTGTTAAACATAAAAATATGTCCTTAAATACATTATCTTGAAAACATAACAGCACAACACTAGTTACACTCCCCTGGATAGGCATAGGGAACACCTCCACACCCACCTCGCAAATCTACTAGAGGATTTAGCAGAAGATAACGAGATATATATGAATTAAATTGTTTGAAATATATTGAAATATTTCTGAATTGTTTAATAAGGCAGTTTAAACTAAGAAATCTTGTAATTTTAAAAACATGTAAATAACATTTTTTGTGATTATTCATAGTCTGTGTAATGGTGTACTGTAATTGAAATATTTGTGCAGATTAATTACATGTTATTTGGTCGCTATTTGATGTCTTATCTATGCAAAAAAATAACATGTTAAGTTTAAAACTTTTTAAAGTTTTTACAGTGACATTAGAACTTACCAATAAAATATTGCTTATTTTGCCTTTGCCATATCTGATTTCCATGTGCTGATTGTGTTGTGTTGCTTCAGGGAAAGTGTTTGGCTGACTGACTGAATGATATGCAGGCATCTTCATAGACCTGAATATAAAATTAGCGTTTTATGACAAGATCATTCTGAAATCTGAAGCATGAAACTGATGCTGCGTGCTAAAACATGACTGCCATAGACACTGGCATAGAAAATAAAACCAGCTAGCGGCGTATGATTACAAATATTAATCTTTTTACAACATAGGAATTTCAGACTGTCACCAGCTCATATTTATTGTAGCCTATGTTATTGCATGTGAGGTATGGTCGAAGTGTGATACAGGAGCTGGTAATTTAGCGCTGTTGCATGTTCACATGGTGTTTCTATTTTTATTAAGATGAGTACTGCAGTTGACCACAGCAAACGTGTGACTGAGTAAGTAACAAAGCTCTGTGTGGCTGGAGAATGTATTCATTGTTCATACTTAGGATCACTCTGACAAACCTCTACTGCTGTCTTCTTAATTGCTGATTTATTGAATTGCAGTCATTATGAATTATTTAGAGCATGGCTGAAAGAAGGCCTGTATTAAACTAGGATGCAGCTGCTGAAGCAACAATTACAAACCAGCATCTTTATGCAGTCTCTCTATCACAGCCACATCTTGTGCGCTGTCATCAGACACACAGACACAAACATGCACGCACACACATCCAAACACACCCAAACATACACTCACGTTCATATATATCTGCACAGTGATCGATGCACTCAGGGTCTTTGTTTTGTCAGATCAATGTCCAGTAATGAAGTTCTTGTGGCTGAGTTTCTCTCTCACTATTCAAAGATTGAGAGAGGAGAGAAAGAGGAAGTAACAAAAACAAGATATAAAATAAAATACTTAGCAGCTCCTGAATACTTCCAGATGTTAGGTTCCCAAAAAAATATCAGCAGCTGGGATAGAAATGAGACAAATATTTCACATATAGTAGATTTTGTTAAAATAAACATAACAGTTTTTTATATTTTTTTGGTATTACCAAAATGACAATAAGGTTTTTGACCAATATCATTGTTCTTGTTTTAATACCTCACAAACTGTATTTTAAAACTGCTGCTGTGACCAGCAGAAGGTTGCGTCAGTGAGGCAGTTTGCATAGCTTTCCATGTGACCTTACAGTGAGAATGCAGACAAATCCTGAAATGAGATATATTTATGCGTCGAAGCATTTTTGTGCTATTGATATAACCGTGCAGGTATTACAAAGACGCTACGCACAGTACCAGCGGATAACATATGAAATCCTTGACACAAGGCTTTGATCTCCCAGTCATTGAGTTAACACTGCAGAACCTGAAATCGTCATGTGTTGCATACAAGCCTGAATTCAAGAATGTATTCATTTAGACTACATAGAAATACACTCTCAGTAAAATGATTCATGCTGAACAGCTCTGATCCTCTGATCCTCTTCAGGGTAAACCGATAGGATGCCATTTTTCCAACAGTTCATCAATTTTCTTTTCACTGCAACGTCCAATTGTATCATGAATCAGAAATGTTCTCTTGTAGCAGCAATAGCAGCTCAGCTACAAAGTGGCCACACAAACTCACAGGGAAGGGCCGCTGAGAGTTACTGCTTCTGTCTGCGGAGGACTCTTTGTAGGGCTCTGCCCCGTGCACAAAGGAAGGTCCCCAAAGAAATGGGTTGCAGAGTTTGGTGTGGATTAACTTTACATGGATTAACTTGACTGTAAAGCTCTGTCTTTAACCCAATCCAATTTAGAACAGGACTTATTTCCCATCATTGGTGATTGATCTCAGAATGCCTTCAGTGGCTCAATGAATGTAAATTTCTAAAGTCATAATTTATACATAACTGGAAAAAAATGGGGTTAAAAAAATATCATAAAATGTCTTTTTACATATTTGTTCAACGAGCACATATGGACCGGACATTTAAGCATCTAGCTGCTTTTGGTCATGGAGTGTAATCGTTAATTCGATTTTGAACAAAGCTAGCATATGTGAAGCATATGTCCAATTCGAGGACATACAGATACAAATCTGTGAAATATGTAACCAGTAATTACATCGATGCTCTCATTTATATGGAAATTCCCAGCTGTTATCCCACACCCTTTTAAAGTGGGCTCAGATTGGAGCTCAAAATCAAGATGGGCTGTAGTTGATGAAAAGTAGTTTTGGAAATTAAAGTGAATGACACTTTCTTCATTATAACATCTAGCAATGGGCAGCGTACCACAGTGTGTTCTGAGTCAATAAATTGAAAGCAGAGTTGTTTTGTATGTTTCGGACTCAAGTCTTTCCAATGAGTTGGCACAGAGTGTGCACAGATTTATGAACACAGAGCACATTTATTTATTTGTATTTTTAAAGCAAAGAAAAAATGAATATATGCCAAATTAACACCCTTTCACATAAATGAAGTGCAATTGACACTGTTACATGTACAAACCCACAAACACCAGTCATTTTTTATTTTGTTTTTTTCTTCTTCAATTCTCCACACAATGGAAATGAGAACTGCTGTACCAGTGACTCTCTAAGGCTATTTCTAACCATGACTGTACAATTAAAACATGCCACACACTCAACTTATGTATTCAGCAACAGAAATGAAAACAGCATCCTGCCAGGGTATTATTTCCCCCACGCCCTGTTTATTCCCCCTGCTCTGCTATAAGAGATTTTGAAAAACTAGGTAGGCAAAGTGAAAAGCTCATTTTCTTTTCCTTACAGTGTCTGTGTACACATCATATTTCATTCAGGTGTCACAGTCGTGTCAGTCATGCTACGTTCTCCTGTCTGACCCAGACAGAGAGATGTGAGGACTCTGCGCAGTTCTGGGCTCGAGGCTGTCTCGGATTCATCTATAGAAGACAGTGCCGCAGGTTAACTCTTCTCTGTACACCAGGACGAAGTCATGCTAGCACTGTAGAGTGAGTGTGTGTGTGTGTGTGCAATAGTGCAGGTCAGAGCCCTCCCTAATACTGGCTCTCTAAGGGCTCCAGCTGTTTCTCATCCCAGTTCTGATGTGCTGATGTTGTTTTGTATTTGGAAAAGTATGTAGTTGGCCTTGGTCGCTACAAGCTACAGGATATATGTTTTCCCCCCTTTGAGATAATTTCTTTGCTTAAGATCAAACGCCGAGGCTGTGTTTGCACTTAGTGCAGAATTATATTAGACCTGAACAAGGCACTGAGTGCTGCACTTATAGATGCTTTTAGATTCAATGTTGTTGTGGTTCTGGCATTGTTACAGTGGCCAGACTGTCAAAGGAGACGGAGAGGCTGACCCAGTAACGCATTATACACACAAAAGCTAAAGACATACTCTCTCTCCCTCACTCACTTGCTCTCTGTTTCTTCTCTAAGCTTCTTTTGAGTGTTAAAAGATTATGGGATGCCCCGGTGCCATGGCAACTGTTAGATTCCATGCTTTCAAGCTTATTTATTGTTAGAGGTCATGCCAATGTTTCCTCTTATTTGAGGATGTATGTCAAAGAGTGTCAGTTTGTCAAGTTTTGAAACTGCATTTGGCTGTACAGAGCTACAAGCTTATTCAAAACTGCCTCCTACAAGTGTAGTATGATGGTTTTAATGGCACTTTAGTCAACTTTCTACAACAACAGATTTTACAAATGATGTGTGACCACAGTTAGGGTGGACAACATTTTTTAAGTGTAATTTATTTGTGTGTTTGATTTTCTTCCACGATTCAAAAACAGGCCAGTATATAAAATAAAACTGCTAAATTGCCTTCACGTATGAATGTGTGCCTGGCTGTGTGTTTGCCCTGAAATGGATTGTGTATTTCCCTATTTCTGACCCATGAAACCTTGGATATGCTTCAGCACCCATTCCTCCCTTTTGTAAAATAACATTCTTTCTAACAAAATTACCCTGTACATTTATTTGAATGTGATTGCACTGGATCTACTTTGATATATAGCTATTATGGAGATAAAGATTTAGAGCAGATAGTGATTGGGTTACGCGGATTGCTTGAGGTAATTGTTTATTAAGCCAAAGAACATTTAATGACTATTCAGCAGCTATAAACAAGCAATAAGCCATTTCAAGTATAATTAATGCAGTAATTGCATTTAATTACAGGAAACTCATAAGCAAGCCTTGTGTCTGGCTGTGCTTTCTTATCAGTGGTATCATTGTCCAGACTCACAAAGTTTCCTACTATCACAGCGCTATATCTTTCCCTGCTCTCAAATTATGCCATACTGGTTTAATGAAAGCACTTTTGTGTTTTGCTCCCCAGTTTGGTGACCGTTAAAAAATGTGAAACAATATACACACACACACTATAAAATTTAAAGTTACAAACTGTGTGCATCTGTGTGTGTGTGTGTGTTTGTGTGTCTTTGCAAGAATGCGAGGTTAACACAGCCTGGTTTCAATCAGCGAGGCTGATGAGATTGAGAGAGGCAGCTATAGAGACAGTTAGAGGATAGTGTCCAGCCGGCGAGGTTTAGTCCTGGGAGAAACGCTGTCCGAGTTCACAAGTAATGCCAGGAATTTAGCAAGAACAGAGAAAAAAGGTAAAGTGAGGACAGGGAGGTTATAGGGGAGAGAACTGAGTATTATGTGTATAAAATGCGCTCAGTCTGCAGATTGACTGCAGTGTTCATGGCTTATTTTAAGCTTCCCCAAATCTTTAAGTGCCCTATTGCAAAGGAAAGATATGATGCACATGTTTAACAGTGTCAGTGAGATCATGTGGGAGTGTTGGATTGAGTTGCTCTACAAGCGCCTTATTCTGTCGGAGTATTGTGTGTTCATACTAAACTTGTGCGGCTGTCAAAACATTATCAGTATTTATTAATACTATTATTATAATATTTTATCAATCTACTTTAGAATTAAATTAATATAAAAATGTTTCACATCACTCCCAGAATAGACCTTTAAAGCCTCTTTTACATTTTCAGTACAAGAATTCAGTACATTTCTGTTCTTTAGCTTGTAAAATGATCTATATGTTTATATAACACATGCCCACATCAGTTTTACTAGAATGTTATAGTTCCAGCACCCTAACATCAAGTTTAATTAACCCCATGTGTAAACAGGGCAAAGAGGGTATGCTGTTGGTGTCAAATAAACAATAATTAATCAATTAAATAATATGTAATCTCTGGAAAATTCATTTAAATTATTATGCAGAGTTTATGTGCTCAGTATTTTTGCTGTAATGTTTAACACTGTTCTAACCATTTACTATTACCATATATGGTCTGTTAACACAGCCTCTGCAAACAGACTCATCATGATGTTTAAGTAGCATCATGCATGTTTTGGTCTGCTGAAGAAACTCAGTGCCTGATTAATATTTGGTCATCTTGGGAGTTTCAGGAGAAGCTGAATAGCAGCACAGGGAAAATTAAACTGTAACCATGTATCTCTGTCCAATTGGGTAATCTGCGTGTCTGCACAAATATATTTATATCTCAATTGTTGTGATAATCATAATTATTTTTTTTTATTTCAAATTCAGGGCGGCATCGTGGCATAGTGGTTAGCACGTTCGCCTCTCAGCGCTATGGATTCCCGATTCGAATCCCCATCTGGGTGGAGTTTCCATTTTCTCCCTGTGTCCGCGTGGGTTTCCTCCGGGTTCTCCGGTTTCCTCCCACAGTCCAAAAACATGGATCAAGTTAATTGAGTTCTCCAAAATTGCCCCATACAGAGTGTGTTTGAGTGAGTGAGTGTGTGCCCAGAGATGGATTGGCGCCCTGTCCTGGGTCTATCTGCCCAGAGCCCGAGACGTTCTCCCCTGGATGGGCATGGGGAACCCCACCGCAACCCTAATAGAGGATAAAGCGGGAGATAATGAATGAATAAATTTCAAATTCACATTCCAACCCTCAAATGGTTCATTGTATGTTCACTTTAAAATCTAAGTTTAATAATTAAAATTATTTGTCAGCCGGCCAAAACAATAGTTAGTTCATGAGCCCATGAGCAGTTTTGTTTCATCTTCTAACTTTACATTTCTTTAAGAAGATGCAACCCACCCTTTAATCTTATTTTTTCTTTGTTCTATCTATAAAGTGACACATCAGGCACATTTTTAATATATTTAAGCATTTAACACAAGTGATCTTCGCCCAATATTGTGTTTTTCACACATCAGTGCAATAAGCGATAAATTTGAATTCTTGACCACCTAAGTAGAATGTTTTTGGTCTGTGTTTAAGTTGGGCATCCAAGATTATAACAGTTCCATTAATAAGACAGCATTTGGACAGCATTGCTTTAAAGTCTTTATTTAGTGTTTGTTTTTTATTAATTACATTTTTTCCTTGTGCTGCTCCAAAAGTCACCGCTTTATAATTTTTGTAATCATACTATGTATTTAAAGTCCTGTGGTGGGAACCAGCATTCACATTGCATTTTTAGATAGGGATTTTGTCAATCATTAATGTGGGCAGAAATCATTTTCTAGTTAAAATGAAGAGCAGTGTGTCTATGGCCTAATTTATATGTGTTATAGTCTGGGCTGTAGGAGCGCCACAAAATATTGCTAACAGTTTATATAATGCAGGAGCCATGTAGCACTCCTTTTTGGTCAAATCTCCTGTGTTCCTGTAAATTCCTCCTGTGTTCGCTTTGGAGTGAAAGCGTAGGTGGAACTTGGATTAAGTTAAAGCTTAGATGACCTCAGCACAGAGCAATGAATCCCAGATGTGTGAGTTGTGGGAGCTTTAATTCACAAACCCATGCACAGAACACGCATTCGGAGCATTATTCCGTTCCAATCTAATGAAGATCCTCCCCCTGGTGTTTAATGAGAGCAAGTGTTAGCTTGTGCAGGAGTTAACGGGTACAGAAGGTGATAATTGGAGTTAGTCATGTGACCATCACCGAAAGGGAGCTAAAAACAGGCAGTGACACATTTAGTGCATTTACACACCACTAAAATACTCCATGGTGGTGTCATCCATTTAATCTCCTTCACAGTCTGACTCAGACCCATTGGCTTGCTTCGCTTTCATTATCATTTCATCTTTTTCATTGTTTTCGTTGAAGGTCCTCCTTTGTAGCTCCACTTTGAAGGAGTATAGTGGTGTACACTTTCACACTCCTCCACTGCTGAAAGCAAACCTGCAGCTGCCTTCTTTGTTTTACACTCATAACTCTTCTTCCACCCCCTCTCTGTCATTCTACCTCCCTCCAGTACCATCTTCACTGACTTTCATACAAACAGGTCCACCAACTAATCACTTCTATTGATGTGAAAAAAAGTTTTTTCTCAATATATGGCTTTTTTACAGGCATGGCTTTTCATCATCACACATAAACAACAGTGAGTTCAGTGAAGTTTAAATAGAACAAAGGTGTGTGGGAGGATATAAACCATTTCTGTGGGGAGTTATATCAAATATTATTAACTCATCACTCTTTAAAGCATCCAATTCTTCAGATAAATAATCACAATGACAAATACCATGACCCCACAGGTCACTGCAGTGATGATTACTGAACTGTAGTGACCTGAATGATGCATCATGCAGCAAAATATGTTTTCATTCAGGTTTGTATGGAATAAATGTATTGATATTGTGCTGATGGATTTAAGGAAGACTAATTAATCGTTTTCTCTAGAGAATCGGACACTGATTTTATCAGAAATTCAAGTTCATCGCATATCAGCTTCAGAACTGTTGTAGTTTGTCTGATCCATGTACTAATACTAATCGATATAAAAAAGTAAATATCAGCACTACTCAGAATCAATACTTAATCATAGTTGGTTAAAACGTAATAGTAAAAGTTAAATATATATTAAGAAAAAAATGCCCTGTGACGCGTTTTACCTCACGATTTAGTTATATTTCGGAAATGGATGTTTTTTATATTTATATATTAAAAGTTCATGTGCGTGTCTGTGTTTGTGTGTGCCCAATGATAGACCTTTATCGTACCGTGTAATCTGTAATCATCTCATCCGTAACAGTCAGTAATAAAATGGCTTTATTTTATGCATTAAAAATTGTAACAAGTAGAAGAAAAGCATCTTTTTTTTTTTACATTTGTTTAAGCCTTAAGGTTGTTGTTACCCATCCCTTGTTTGGATGTGATGCTGAAAAAATATTGCTTAAGTCAGCAAAAGAGGTCATGGGTCATGCTTTCCACAAACTAGATTTATTAGGTTCATATTGATGTCCTTGGGCGTTGCCGATTGATTTGACACAGCTGACTTTTGAGACTGACTTTCGAGACTCTTTTAAACATCCCCTCCCCCATCCTGAATTACCGTAGCGAAATGGAGGTTGTCAGGGGCGACAGGCATAGCGCTAGGCAACCTGGCCTACTTTGGCATGCTGGGATTGTTGGAGGAAAAAGCTGTGAGTATTGTTTTGCAGTTAAAGTCTACAAAGCCTGCGCTGTCCCCAAGATCTAATTTCCATCTGTGTGCTGGAATGGGGGAAACCAGACACAGTTTGAGTGTCCGAACAGCACAGGAGCACATTGTGTGTCCATGTAACAAGCACACTCTGCTGCACTCTGCACAGTCTTGGCTTTTCAGTTAGGGTGCAGTGATGTGAAAATAAGCCCTGGCTCAGTATAGATTAGAATTCGTGAACTCCCATGTGCTATCCCTCATATTCTGTGATTTTATGCGGCGTTCTTTGACATGACCAGTCAACACCCATCCACCCACCATCTTCCATACACACTGTCACACACACACACCACAAACACTGTGCTATGTAAAATTGTGCTAATGTATCCATAGCTAGCTGTATAATAACAACAATCTTGACTTAACTAACATGTACAAAAGCAGGAGTATTAAGGGGAATGTTGGCTCAACAGGGCTGTAGGTACAGTCAGCTTAGCTCTCATCCTACAACCAAATAAAGTATGCAACTTGACTTAGATTTGCCTACCCACACACCCTCTGCTATGCACACACACACACACACACACACACACACACACACACACACACACACACACACACAGAGAGAGAGACACACACACTGTCGTACTGCTGTAGGCATGAGTAACTGGGTCAGGCTCAGTACAAATCTCATTACCTGTCAAACATGCTACCCTTGTGCACCATGGGTACTGTAGTTGAGAGCCAGCACATTGGACTACACCTTTAAAAATAAGCGTAACTGGTTTCAGGACAATTTAATGGAGTACTCAGTCTAGTTTCCTTTTTCTGCCTCGGTCCCTGCTTACTTTGGTTAAAGGCTGGTATTGAGTTTCTCTCTGACTGAAAGCCGAACTGCCTTGCTCATTTTGCTGAGGCGTATAGAGGTTGCTGTCTGAGGCGTGCCATGTGCTGTATATTTGTGTGTGTGTGTGTGTGTGTGTGTGCGTGTGTGTGTGTGCGTGTGTGTCCTTTTCAGACGAGCAGGTGTTGTCTTTCACTCGATTGCCTCCCGTTACACGTGAGACCAGGCTCTTCTTCCTGGACTTCTTCAGCTAACACCCTGGCTGTCTCACTGATTTTAAAGGTGTATAATAAAGAGGCAATTCTCACCTGTAAGATTTCTTCATCCTGAAAATGTGTTCTGAATGTTTAAAGGTGGTAATGATGAGATTATGTTAAGAAAGCCTTGCAAATTAGGTTAAGGAAACCAAAAACCCACTGCTGGGCTTAATAGAAGCAGCTTGACAAGATTAGAACTGGCCACTTTTTAAAAAATGTTTGTTCTCTGCTTAAGTGAAAGATAAGTTTATCTGGCTCATGATCAGATCAGACCAACGACTGCATCCTCAGCTACATAAAAGCACCACCTACTTAACTGTATATACTCATTTAGGAGCCAAAAGCCTGAAAATGACTTTTGATAATTTTTAATGCGTGACTGTCCAGGTTTCTCTTTTATTCACAGACTAATAACTGACTGAAAAACATATGGCTCTGCATATAGTTGATTTTCATACTTATTAATCTTTATTTAGCCACTGATTAGACATATGTACAGTGCAGGATACACTTCAATCGTAAACATATTCCTCCTGCTGCTTTAAAAGAACAACATATTTGCTCTTCGCAAACGGACAGCAAGTCGATCAGCGCAACGTGTGCGATTCAGGCAAATACATCATCATGACATCTGCAAAAAGTTGTTTTCTTACAGGTATGAAGTCACATAAAGTTCATACCTTGATGCTTTGGTGAAATATTATCAATGGCGGTGCAGTAATAGGAAAAATATATTTTTCAAATATTTCTTATAAGATGCTTATATATTTAATGGTTAAAATAAGCCCATTTTAGACTGCTCTTTTGGTGCCAATGAGCAATATTGCCCAGATAACATTAAAAAGTTAGCATGTCTACAATCATATATTAAGAAGGTGAATGGCCCATAAGTTCGACCGATGCTTTAAAGATGTTGCTTCTTTGTCATTCCATTTGAACTCGTTATCTCAGAGAAACTACCGGGAAATTAATAAGATCCTTTTTTTTAATTTTTCTTTCCTCTAGGAATACAAGACTTTTGAGCTCACACATACACAGTGTACGTATATGGCCATGTGATGTATTTTTCCAGACAATTTAGTCTGGACCTAGATTAATTCTGATATGGTGTTCAAATGACTATCTATACGCAGATCATTGTTTGGACATGTATGGACATGTCATCGTGATGTCCACTTAGTGATACCGAGAAGCATGTGAATCCTGTGTGCAAACAGAGCTTATGTCTATGTGAACAGGAATCAAAAGGGGTAAACATACACTTATTAAAGCATTGTGTGTTGGGATAGTTGTCTGTAGGATGCATCGTGGACAGAGGTATTTTTTGGAAATAATATGGAAGCTTTAAGAATAATTATGGTTTGCTTGTTTTTATGGGACTCTTTATTATCCCACATACATTTGTGCCTATTAATGCAATATTTCAAACGTCGAACGTGGCATTATAACGAGTGCATTGCTCAAACTCGACCTTTTAGTTTATTCTAATCAGTGCTTATTTTTATCTTACATTTATTTAAAAAAGATCAGTTAAGCTGTGGTGAAGCAATTTTCTTCTTTTGGATTTAGAATGGAGGTAATTCTTGTGTGATATGTGGTTTTAATAATGTGCCAGGCTTTGTTTGTCTTTAAGAAGTTAAATTCCCTTCCTCTTTTTGTGCATTCTACACTTTACTTATTTATATGGTGTCAGTAAGCTGCAACATATCATCATTAGGCTTTCATACGATGCAAATGTCAAACTGTAACACCCATAATCTGGTGGAAAGTCACTTTTTATATTATGAATATTGTGCACCCAAAAGAACATTAACTCAATTAGAAAGTAATCAGAGATTTATCTTGCCTGGGGCTTTACATCTTACTGTATGCTGATGTAACATTTCCCAGAGTAACTGTATGCAGAATAATGTGCATTATGCAGAACAATGCTGCTTTATTACATATCTATAAAATAATCAGCTACAAATTAGAATTGAAAATAGTTGTGGTCTTTATTTAAAGCAGCAGGGCATAACGATTTGTATGTATTCAGCTTTTAGTTAATTGGTTAGCTACATTTAAGGAGTGATATGAGCATATTTTTATTAAAGCTATGCAGGTATTCATGCACATAATCTGTACATTGCTTCACACATTGATTGAATCTGAAACACTAAACCATAACATTTTATTATGCATGTCATGTAGAATATAAATGTATAAGCACAGGGTAGTAAAAAAACAGAAAATACACTGCATGAATTTGAATGACCTCTGGTATGGATTTTGTCTGTAGACACCGTGCTGACCGGCAGAGTCTTAACAGATCTAAAGTGACAATAATGTAACTGCAGCAGTACAATAAGCCATGTCAAGTCTACAGAATACCGAGAGAGCTTCAGTTAAAGCAGCTCACATAATGAAGAAGAGAATTTGCAGCTTTTATAAGTTGGGCTATCAATCTGAAGGTTGTAGGGTCAAATCCCAGGTTCACCACTGTGGCTCCATGAGCAAGGCCTTAAACCCTCATTGCTCCAGGGCTGCTGAAATATTAAAATATTTGTTAAAATATTAACATCTTCTTTTGGTTTATTATTGTAGTTTTGCACAACATTTTGTAAAACATCTCTTACTAATACATTTAATACAACAGGAGTGATTGTCAGGCAGTTAACGGGATCTGTATCATTTATCCCTTTAAATGTATCTGTGCTGAAATATAATATATTTTATAAAATAAAAATACTCTAAAATAACCATCTTATATGTAGGTCATTCTGCACAGTCCTTAAATAACATATATTTTGGTATTTGGATCACAGCTCTTTGTGCAAAAACCTGTGTTGACACCATTTTTCATCGGTACAGTAAAACATGGCATCAACCAGTTGTGATGTATAGCTGTGTTGTTCTTCTCTTAAGTCTCCAGAGAAAAAGACACTGGCAGATAATATGATTTTTGCTTCACTGTCCTCAGTACTTACTCATGCATGTGTGAGCGTGTTTGGTGTTTCACGTATTATTTCGCATATGAGTAAATAGGACAACTTAGTATTTTTACCATTCCATATAGAGCTGAGCTGAATATCTTTACTTCTCCTCTTGCCATCTCTTTTTTCATGTTCTTTAAATCAGTAGCTTTTAGATGAGGAGCTATTTTAAAGCCAATAATTAAATGATAAATCAAACGGTGGCTGAGATTGCTGTTTTGTAGATCATTAGGTTCCCTCACTATAACTCTTTATTTCACTAGTTGGTGATTATTACTGAGTCTTAACTACGTTTAGTGTGACTGTATGTTTGAACACATTACACTTGTTTTATACTGTATGATTTCCAATCTTATTTTGCTCACCCAAACAAAATTGCTCATCATACACTAATGCTTCACTTGTAAGTCGGGCAGTGTTAGAATACAGAGTGAGATGTGCTGAAACCTGATTTAGTTCCACAGCAGCTAAAGATAGCTGACTAAGTTCCAAATGTGTCAAATGTGTAAAAAATCAGCATGGCTAAGAATTATAGCAGTGCATATAAGTATACTACCCCCCTTTGTTTACCTATAATAATTTAAAAAGACAACGCTGGCAAATATATGCCTTGACAGGAAAATTTTACAGACAATATCACTTTTTAAACACTTGTTTAGAGTGTTATTGTCTTTTCAAACTCTCCTCAATTTATAAATGTTTCTTTGGAAACATCACACAAAATGTTCTGCAATATATTGTAGGGAACGTGTATCAAAATGTTGATCACAGCTGACATGGGGCTGACATGATAATCTACCGTAGAACTCAGACAAAGATTTATTGTTCTGTTATATAGTAATCTTATATAACTACTGAAATTGCTCCCTCTAAGCCTGCTTTATGGTACCATGTCATTTCATACACAACGAGTGCAATTACATTGATAACTGATTGAACCCCAAGTCCTTAATGTTCCACTATGTTGCTAGCCACACATTTGTGCATGAATACACACATGTGGCATTGTGTACAAAGAAAGGCACTATTATTATTCTCTGAAACTGCAATGTCTACTGCGTTCTGATAGAGCTGTTGATGTTCCAAAAAGTTCTACTTAGCAAGAACAGGATTTCCAGTTGAAGCATGCTGGAAAAAATATCTGTTTTCAGAGAATGATTTATAAGTAGTAGCCTATAGGTGTGCCTAAAATATATGAACAAATTATTTAAAGATATACTTTTGCACTTTTCAGACCAGTATATTTATTTGGAGCCTAACTGTATTATAGTATTTAAAATATTATAAGTGTAATTAACTATCATTTTCGACATGTGAAATTCTACATATGTAAAGAATATGTGCTGAAGGAATATAAGACAAAATCTCATTGAAGTGATAAAAATGCACTTTTGCAAGGTTGACGTGTGAACTGGTTATTTATCAGTTTAGCCTAAAACCCTACTCCATGCACTGATTTTATTTAGTAAAAGATTTCATATCCCCCTTCTTTGCTTTCAGCACTGAATTAGTAATTACTGCGGCACAGCAAACTCCTTAACACTAGTCGAGCAGCTAGGGGGTATAGGGGTGGGGTGTTTGTGATTTAGTTAAATGGTAGAATAAATAATTGTGTGTGGGCACGCAGATAGCTAATCACAGCGGAGGAATTTATTTAGCCCGGTTCATGTCTCCCACTGGAGAGAATTTGTGTGAAGCCTCTGCCATATGCTGTATGGAGTGTGTGTGTGTGTGTGTGTGTGTGTGTGTGTGTGTGTGTGTGTGTGTTTGTGTGTGCATATGTATGTGTGCATGTGCAGTAATAAATCCCAAGACCCCTCACACATCAAACAAAGGAGGTCAATGGTTAAAATGACACTTAAACTCTCTTCTTTCTTACTCTCTCTCTCTCTCTTTATCTCTCTCTAAACATTGTGTTCTATATTTAGGAACATTTATTTCAACTAAAGATGGTGTACCGTCTGTTCGACTGCCATTCTGACTGAGTTAAACTCTTTAATGTACGCTGGGCTTATTCTGATGAGAACTGCCTTAGTCAGCACCAAAGTATTAAAGTAAGCTAGCTAAATCAATTAACAGCAGTTTTTAAGCTTATAAAATTTATGGCATGTTTAACACACAGTTTCGTGTTGGTTATTTGACTTTGTTCCCATTCACAGTAGTTAAGAAGATGCCAAAAATACCCTAATAAATGGGGTTAGATGCCAACGATTCTCACAGATTTGAGCCTAGCTGTTAGTTCAGCCTATTAATGAACAAACTTTATGTCGTTAGACCGCCCTATGTTTTAATAAATCTCCTGTAGAACATACATACCACTGTGAGTGGTAGTGTTTTTTCCTCTCGGCTTAAACTAATTATAGCACAGCTAGAAAAGTTCACTAAGAGGAGATGACTGTAATAATGGCCTTTTCTGAATGTGTGTGTGTGTGTGTGTGTGTGTGTGTGTGTGTGTGTGTGTGTGTGTGGCTGTGTGTTTAATGTAATGGAATCATTTAACAATTTGAATTTAATCAGGTGTGATGTGCACCATGTTCCTTTGATCTAAATTAAAATCTGAACAAATGAGGGTTGAGGCGAGTTAGAAGAGGACAAGGAAACAAGGTGATACCTTGGGAACATCTGTTTTCTCTCTTTCTACATTTCTTAGCAATGAACTGCACTATGGGCTGAGTAGATTAATATGCACATTTGTCAGTTGCCATTTTGGATCAAAGGCTAGGCTAATTTCCATTAACAAAAGCGTGTGCGCACACAGTTTGACTGATGCATTACTAAATACCGTAACATTTCAACAGCTAATCAATGATTAGCAGCTCATAAGGAGATCTGCATATCTTGCTGTTTTCCAACATGGATAATGAGCCCCTTTATGACCTCCGGTTTTCTCATGTTGGCCTTTCTTCCTTAATGCGCACTTTCCCTTTAGAACTGAACTGAGGGAGCACACCTGTGGGAACCATTATCCTTGTGTGTCTGTGGTTCAGGTTCAGAAACCAGTTCACTCTGAGGGACAGTTTGAAGAATAGGAAACATTAGACTGACCTGATCTCTACACAGCTGGAAAAAAGTGAGGGTCATTATGTACAATTGGTTATGCACTGGTCAGTCCTGGACATATTGAAAGCCTTTTACATAGCTGTGTTAGATATAGTTCAGAAGTTCTGCAAACAAAATGAATAACACGTTGCATGCTAATTCTCACTGTGCCTTTTAATGCAGAAATATATTCAACATGAATACAGTGATGTCTACTATTTAATGGTATTATTATATCTGTGTCTGCTTTTAATACATTTCTATTTAACCTTGTAAAGGTGGTTAAACATGGATACTACTACTGCTTATAAAAGGTCCATTAGAACTAAAAGTAGCTTATATGTATATGACAATGCTGGACAATGCTGATCACTAAAACTCTTAAATCACCCGTGGAGCTCTAATCATCCTAGAGCGCCATGATGTGTCGGTAGCAGGTTATGAAAGTAAGGTTCTAGTGAAAAAAATAAGTAGGACACAATATTACAATTGTTTTCTCATTTCTTATCATTTTCATCTTGGCAGGTTGTAAAGTTCAGGTTATTAGTTTAGGATCATTAAACTCAATGTTTGCTTCATGTACAGAAAAAAAACAATGTTATAAAATATTCAGAATGATACAGACATTTATGAGAAGTGTTATGCAAATATAATAGAATTGCGAATATTTGGCAGATTTAAGAGCTTTGTATATTTGTACTGTAGCCTAGGGGGGCATTATTGAGCATTTTGAGCTTTGTAGAGATAAAAAGGATCTAAAGCTGATTTTCACAGCAAGTTTGTACTAAATGCTAATCTAGGCAGCCTCAGTGTTTCTTTTTTTTCTTTTTTTTTGTCTCTTTTCCATCTGACTTCATCAGCTATTCTCATCAGCATGGTGCAGCTCCCGGGCAGCAAAGACCCCCTCATCAAATCACTTAACAAATCAGTCCTCCTCTTGCATGGTGTGTGTGTGTGTGTGTGTGTGTGTCCTTTTACAGACTCTTGTTACTTGTATCGATCTTAGTATTATACACACACACACTCACACTCACACACACACACACACACACACACACACACACACAAATATTTCTAAGTTTTGATTTTCTACTAGTACTATTAATAAATGGTACATTTTCTAAACCAAAAGAGCAATTTCATTTCACTGAAATCCAGTTAGTAATACAGTTAATTTAATAAGTATTCCATCAAAAACAATTAAACTAATTATTTAAACATGTTCACGTGTTATTTGTCATCCAGTGTTGAAATACTAACCTGGGACTTTAACATGTATGCCTTTAATTATTATTCTGGTCTGTGCATCTCGGAAATTTGCCTTTCAAGCTGGCAGTCAAATTGGATGGCTTTGATGGTTTTACATGACATTTAAAGTTCACATTTAAAATAAGGTTCAAAAGAGACTATTAAACAATTAAAATAGGACTTTATATTAACTCTGTGATTAAACATTCAATAATCATTCAGGCACTGAAAAAGAGACAGTAATTGATCATAAATAATCACAGCAAAATATGTAAATAAATAAATGTATCATTTTCAAATCTATGAAATGTCTTAATTTTTAATAATATTTTGTAATTTTTAAGCAGTGTGCTGATTAAAATTATAGATATACACCAGTTTCACATATCACCGCACTTCTATTAAACTTAATACATCAGTAGTTGGTGCAAAGGTGTAAGCTGAATGGTCATGGGGAAACAACTCCCCTGCCCCGTGCTTGCACAACATTAATATATGATTAATCTAAAGATAATTATTCAATTAAAACCACTGAAAATGTGGATCTAAACTTAATTAGTTAATAGATCATACATTTAGTACATATACATATTTTGTGTATTTTCTAACAAGCCTAAACGCATTACAGACTGCAGACTGAATCTGAAGTTCAGCATCTGGCTGACTGGTGAGCCTCAGACATGGACACTAACATGTACATGACTCTTCAGTTTGTCACAGTGTTTCTGAGCTGCTGCTGAGGCTCTTTCTCTCTGCTGTTCTCCCAAGCTTTCCTCTTCTTATCTCCCAACACAGGCATACATGCAATTAACACAGACAAGCCCTAGGTTTATAAATATATATATATATATATATATATATATATATATATATATATATACATATATATATATATATATATATATATACATACACACACACAATATGAAATAGAAGTAGCTTTGCTTTTAAACACACCCAATACAAACACATATTTTTCTCCATTCTCCTCCCACATGACCGGCGACACATTAACAATCTCCTGTTATTTAACTGCTATGCCATGTAATTATGTCCTGTTTCATTCCTTCTGTTCATTTTCACCTCTTTTTCAGACACTTTGCTCATCAGAAAGGGCAATCAGTATGCCATAAACAGTAGTGTCTGCTTGTGTGTGTGTTTGTGTGTGTGTGTGTGAGTGAGTGTGCATGTACGTGTGTCTGTGTGTTTGTGTGTGTGTGCCCTAGCCAAGGTAGATAGAGGGGAATGTAGAGGTGACTTACGGTTATCTCTGTGAAAGCAGAACTCAGCTCAGTAATGCATCAGCGCCACAGACCTGAAGTGTGGAGTCTCTCTCTGCGTGCTACACACACATGGATAAACACACACACACACACACACACACACACACACGCACACACACTCTTGCTCCCTTATCCTCTTGAAAGCTACACAACTATTTCCACGCCAGCCCTGAACACGCGCCTGCCCACAGACTCACAGCTTTTCCACACTTGCTGGATAGAAATTCCACCAGTTAGCCATGATACCACAGAGCATCAGAATCATTTACTGCGTGAAGCTTATGTGTTCCAACCGGTGCTCAAGGCGATGGAAATGATGTACATGAAGCATCCTCTCCCAGCAGCTCAGGAAAACAATGGGCCACAAAGACAAAGTTCACTAATGTAAAGAGACCACCAATAGTCACATTCCAATAAACCCAATCCTTCCTCATCCCCTGCAGCCAAATTTTATCTAATAACCACTAATGAGCATTCATTGCTCAGAGTGGTGCATTACACTAACTGATTGTTGGAGGCTGGTTTATTATCCTTAAAGGTCTTCACATAATAATTGTTGATTAATCTGAGCGCTAAGTTGATTTTTATCCAGCTTGAGTTCTTAATTAAGGCTTATTAACATGCTCATATGTGAGTGCGAATACACATACACCCACACCTATGTGGATAAATTCACACACACAAGTCACTGGGGATCATATGTGAGTGTTCATGTTGAGTGTTTTTTATAGTTAATTGTGCACCATTTAACCTGTAAAAGACAAGACAGAATGTCTTTTTTAACCTAATGATTTGAGTATTTAATAGTACCATGGCATGACTTCACATAATGGCGATTTTGGAATGACTTAAATAGACTCAAAATAGCCCCTTGGGTTATCGATCAAGGTGGGTTCTGCGAAGGGTCAAAGACACATGCAGTTTTGTTTAATACAATTATTTATGTAAACACACACATGTGTATGTCCATAGAGCTCAAAGCATTGTTGCTAAACACTCATTATAACACTAATAAACATTTCATGTTCATTTTTGCTTTTATGATTTTGGTGTATAGCTGTTTTTTCTAGTTTTTTCTTCTGCCCTGTCCTGTGGCGCTCTTTTGAAATCAAAGCTGCACAATGGTGCCGCCTGTCGCCACTGCAGACAGAATGATGAGGCTGATCAATGTAAATTGCTAGTGGTCAATAATCGGGCACCACACTCCGACAACATCGTGCCACACTAATTCATCCTCTTCTACCGATGAGCTCTAATAATGAGGCATGGCATTCAGAGAGCAGAAGATGCAAAAGCGGGAGGCGAGTCAATACACGGATTCTACAAAGCAACGCGCTCTCCCTCTCCATCTTTCCCACTGCTAACTGTGTAATTGTTTTGCCTCTAATAGCAGCATAATGAGCAAATGTGCAGTCGTTTATTAGTTCTTTGTGTATTTCTGATGAGATTCCCTCTGGCGTAGTAGCTTAGCCACCTCGGTTCTTTGCATTCACGGCATCTGTCCTTTGCCCTTTCTCGCTCTCTCTATC
Organism: Corydoras maculifer; assembly: GCA_019802435.1. Taxonomy (NCBI): domain Eukaryota; kingdom Metazoa; phylum Chordata; class Actinopteri; order Siluriformes; family Callichthyidae; genus Corydoras; species Corydoras maculifer. Next base: position 1,018,802 of record JAFMOD010000044.1, read on the forward strand.
CCCACTCCAAATTCTTTGTCTCGCCATTCCTTGTTCGACCTCATTCAGCACACCTGGATGCCTGCAGGTGAAGCCTCACTATGAATAATGCAGGAGAGTGTTAGAACAACGATCTTTTCCTCCTGTCTCGCGCTCCCTCTCTCATTTAGTTTTTTTTCTCTATGTGCACTTTCCCACTCCCCTGCTCTTTCCTGCCCTGGCTTCTCAAATGAAGCCACAATTCCCTCATGGTTTAGTGTGGATGTCATTTTGTGTACGCTTCTGTTTTTCTTGTTGTCACAGGAAAAAATGGTGCCTTATACTCAACCTCAACCTGTCCTTGTCTCTCTCTCTCTCTCTCTCTCTCTCTCTCTCTCTCTCTCTCTCTCTCTGTAGTGAGCTTTATGGACTGTGGCAGAGGTGCTGGCTTACGCTTTGAAAGTGGCGACCCTTCAGATTTCCGGATAGCGGAAGATGGTACCTTATACGCCGCCCGAACTCTGCTTATGTCTAATAAAAAAGACAGAATTCTGGAGATCCGTGCAAAGGATGTGGAGTCAAGAGAAGCATGGCTCACACGAGTGATCTTCACACTTCCCGGCGCACCTAAACAGGTATGAAACGTTGGCTTGACAGAAAAATTTTTGTCTGTAAGAGAACACTGCCCAAATGCACAAGGCCAAGCTGCATGCTTGATTGAAGGTGGAATAATATTCCTGTTGGTTCAGGCCCCTGAGACACACCATGCTGGAGTACTTTTGCATCTTTTTTTACAAGCTACATGCTGAAATATATAAATAAATATTCTGCTATCAAAACAGCATGCATCTAAAACTAAAAAGAATATGTATTGTGATTTTTTAAAAATTTGTATTTAAGCTTCACAGAGTGGGATTAGCTTGTTAGAGAGTTTAGTTTGGCATTTACTCACGGTTGACCTTATCACAGGGGTCAGATCAACAGCTATGCTGGTCATTCACCATGGCAACTTGCTCTCCATGGCTAAACTGCTCAGGGATGTGTTGCATGGCAGTATAGTAAGAGGAAAATCAATAAAAACAGAAAGATATGTTGGAGGAAAAGCCAATATACATGATGTAACAACCAAAAATTAAATATTAATTTTTTTATGTTCAGATGATAAACCAATCCCAAAAGAAGCTTGCATCATAGTTTTGGATTGCTGCAGACTAAACTCTTAAGATTCAATCCTGCAGCAGCCTTTCGTATTATCTTATTTTTTGTTAATCTTTCTGATGGAAAAAAAAATCCTAGCAGTAAATAAGTTTGAATGCATGATTTACATAGATAAAATATTTAGACTTAAACAACATGCCCTCTATAGTATGGGATTTTGTTGTTTTCAATTACAGCATAAGATTGATTTTTAGTGCTCTCTTTATTTTCATAAAGCAGTTGTGAAGCTACAGTAGTAAAGCATTAGCAGTGCCCAGCTACCCTGAGAATAGTGCACTAATTAAGTCTTAATGGATATGCTGATGGAGATCTGCTCCTTCATCTAGCAATCAGCAGTATTATGTTGTCTCACAGGGCTGGCATTCACTCAGAACACTACACAGGATACAAGGGCAAAAAAATAAATTAATAAATAAAATAAAATAAATAAACCTGGGAAGAGTAAGAGATGACATTAATAGAGAAAAGAAACGGAGCTCGATATTGATGGCCTTTTGAGTCAGACGGTCAGAAAACAAGCTAAGAACCAGAGCAAGTGAGCAGGAAAGAGAAAGTGTGTGCTGGAAAAGATGGATTATAAAGAGCATGAAAGATACAGGAAGAATGATGGCAAGAGAGAGAACTGGAATATAAAGGAGCTAAGGAACTGTGGGGAAAAAAGAATGAAAAAGAAGCATTTTTTAATCCGAGCCTCCTGATATTGATACAGTTTTGTTTTTTGTTAATTCTAACTCTTACAATGATGTAATGATTCTACAGCAAGGTCTAAAAGAGACCAAGAGAAAAAATGAAAAAGTAACAATCAAAGAAAAAGACACAGAGAAAATGAGAAAGAGACAGGGAGTCTGCTTTTTTGCCAGCACTCTTCTCCCCTCACTATTGCACTACCATTACCATCAATATTTAACAAGTCGGGGAGAGAGAGGAGAGCGAGAAAGATGGGGTCAAGAGGGAAGGAGGCTCACAATTGAAACCCAGTAGTGGTAAAATCTGGAGAAACAATTTACATAAAGAATTTAATGTTTTGCTTGTATAAATAATAGAATGTCTACATATATATGCAAATATAAAAGTTTTTTTTATTGAACTATATCTGTATGACTGTGTATAGAATGAAAATCAGATTGTATTTTTATTGGTGGTGCAAAATTATTATTTTTTTTGTTAAAACTCCGTTTGCTTTTTAGTGTCACTTATTAAAAAACTTCCCAGTGCATTTCCTTACGCGTCACTTGACATGTGTGATGTTTCCCTCTGCATGAGGACGCTTAAAATTTAATTGCTTTTAATCATATATCATAAAACGATGTACGTTACTCTCTTAAAGGAAAGATTAATTAATGGTTTCTTTAAAAAACATGACTATAATGGTCTTGCATTGAGATAAAAGCATCTGCTAAATGACTAAATGTAAATGTAAAACATCCAGTGTTTTTTAATAAGTAAATTGCACCCCCCCACACACACACACACCTGTATATACACACATAGGTTTTTGAACTGATTTTATTTCAGAAGGCTGACTGATATTCATGACCCTATTACAAACAGCAGAATTAATGATGTAAATATAAACATTTAAAAACAGACTCGATATATTCTGTCATCTTTATGTGTAGGAGAGAGGGAGAGAGAAAAAGTGAAAAAGAGAGAGAGCTTGAAAGTGACACAAAGAAAGGAAACCCTTGGATGTGCATTACCCAAGAGTGTGCATGTCCATCTAACTGGGTTGTTCGTGTTTGCAGGTGCCTGAGATTGTGTTTCCATGGCGCAGCGTTGTTGTCGGGGGCAATGGGAGCGTGAGGCGCATGAAGAGAGACTGGGTCATTCCTCCCATCAACGTCCCTGAAAACTCACGAGGACAGTTCCCTGAGGAGCTTGTCAAAGTCAGTACTCTGTCTTTCGTGCACACACACTCACGCGCACACATGCCCCTGCAGAGGCAGTGAAGGGACTGTATTATTGACCTCGGGTTAACCCTGTTTCCAGCCGCTAGTTTCTTGTCTTGTATTTGCATTCTGATAAGATTTTAACCACAGGAATTTGCATATGTAATCTGATTAGCCAGATTGAAATCTAGTTTTATCATTTCATGCTGTGCAAATAAGCCATTAAAAGCTTTCTCGTTTACAGCTTTTCAAAAGATAGATCCTGCATTAAAGATTGCACTCATTTGTAATGGCTTTGATCAGCTGGAAGGCGCAGAGTCTGTCAGTCCTGAGCCACGTTGGTTTAGATATGATATCAGAGCATGTGGCTAACTGTAGCATAGCTCCAAAATCAGATTGAAACCAAGATGACATGGGACATGAAGGGTTGTGTTTTCACCTTATAGCCAGGACCTGGATTTAGGAACTGCAGAAAGTAATCAGGACTGAAATATTCCTAAAACAACTAATGCCATCAGATGAAAATAACTGATGGAAAGATTGTTATTTTTATCATTTGAGGTTCTAAATAACATCCTACTATTTCACAATAATACTTCAGAACACTGATGAATGATATATATAGATTGATTTAAGTGATGTTAAACTGAGACAGTAATAAAATGTCATGTGCTTTAACTGGTGCATCAATACCAACTCTGTTCCAGATTCGCTCAGACAGGGATAAAATCAACACCCTGCGCTACAGTGTGACAGGAGCAGGAGCGGATCAGGATCCTACCGGATACTTCATCATCGACCCAATTACAGGACAGCTGTCTGTCACCAAACCACTGGATCGAGAGCAGATCTTTAACTTCCATGTAGGTCTGGTGATCATTGGGCTGCCATTCCTGTCATGTAAAAGTGTGTTAGTTAATATACTAAAGATTTGATAAATAAGTTTGTAAACATTTTATTATTAATCTTTAGCTGAAATTCACAACTTTTATTTATTTTGTGTAGTCTTGTGATTACTATAAATGACTCATACATGATGATCCTCATGAATTACAGTAACAGCCAAAAGTTTGGTCACTAAAGTTTTTGCTCCATTTATTGTTCATTTTCTCAGTTCCACTTACCGTAAAGATGGATTTTGTACTTTTCATCTGTTTATGGACTACAGTACATACTGTGTGTGTGTCCGTCCCCTTTACTCTGTTCTAATTGTCAGGATACCAATGGTACCACCATAGAGAAGGTATTATTGGGTTTGGTGTTTTATTCCTATCCCAGCAGTTTCACTGATGTAGAGAAATAAAACTACTAAAACCCCCTCACCACATTAGTGTCACTGCAGCACTGACAATAAACAATCCACCACCAAAATTATACCTATTTGCAATTTTACAATATTTACTCTGAACACAAATAGATTATTAGCTATTTTTTAAATTAAAGACGTCAATAAAACCTTGCTGCTCTTTTGTTATGTTATATCAACATGTCAGATCTCTTGGTAATACGTCTGATACTATGTTATGTCTTGACCAAGTACAGTTGTCCATTCACACCTAGCCCTTACTGTCAAACTAAATTAGAACTGCATGTATAAATGGTTCTTCTGAAGACACTTAGTCTAAAAATGAAGGCATGGCCACAAGAAAGCATGTCACAGTATGTGTCCCTTGCATCATATATTTCACTCAGGATAGTGAGCTGACACTTTAAATCTCGATAAACTGCTTATCTCAGTCGCCATGGTAGTTTGAGTATGTAGCATTTGACCTCTATCTAATCCTGTCTTAGAGAGAGGAGAGTGAGCTATGGCTTTGTTAGGACTATATATATAATATATGTTCACCCACTCAGTAATATCTCCAGCACATCTCAAAGCTTTTCAACTGTTTGTATCGTATCACATTAATCCCAAATTTTTCAGGTTTTCCTCGTTTGATGCAGGCAGATCCTTTGACCCCTCTATAAAAAAACAGTGACATATTGGCCATTATTACAGGATATGTCTTCTGACACAGTTATTTAAGACAAAGGCTTTCTGCTCATTTGCTCATTCTCAGCAAAGGCTCTTTTGTCTTTTTTCAATAACAACATTTTATTTCATATTTACATGAAATAAATAACAAACATGAAATATTGTGCATTCTTTCTCTAATTTCTGAAGTTCATTATTGCATAATAATCATAATAATCATATAATCGGGATTATTTCTCTGGCAATAACCATAAGAATCTATAATTGTCATCACATCAGGGTTCCTTACTGAAAAAAAAACAGAATTTTGTGTATAATAAAGCTCTGCTGCGGCCTTCTAATGGTAAACAATATACACTTTGTGTAAAGTAATAAATATTTCCATAATGTGAATATGAAATAGAAAAGAGCAGAATTGTTGCTGATTTCAGAGATTTAATACTTATGTATATTATACAGTTTATTGTACAGAATGTATTTGGTCACCCTTGAATAAAGCTTTTGTGTTTATGTTGCACTAGCTGCGAGCTCATGCAGTGGATATTAATGGAAATCAAATGGAGAATCCCATTGATATTGTCATCAACGTAATTGACATGAATGACAACAGACCAGAGTTTACACATCAGATCTGGAACGGCACAGTGGATGAAGGCGCAAAGCCAGGTACTCGCCCATGCACACATGCACTCCAGTTTGTTACTGCAAAGCGGGAGCTCCAGTCTGTTTCTATTTTCTGCTTCATCTTGGTATAATTGGTTTATTTTTTGGGAATGCCAAACATGTTACTTTATTGGCTGCAGGTACACTGGTGATGACAGTCACAGCACAGGATAAGGACGACCCAAATACAGCCAATGGCATGCTGAGATACAAGATCATGTCTCAGAGTCCAGAGACTCCCTCCACTAACATGTTTACTATCAACAACAAGACAGGCAGAATCATCACTGTGGCTGCTGGTCTTGATAGAGAGGTGGGTTTCTTCTTTGAGTGTGTATGGGGGATGTATGAGACAGAAAGCAGGTCATATCCTAAAGTAAGAATTATGTTGTATCTGTGTTGTAAACAGAAAGTACCGCAGTACACACTGATTATCCAAGCCACCGATATGGAGGGTAATCCAATGTATGGACTGTCAAACACTGCCACTGCTATTATACGACTGCAGGATATCAACGACAATGCTCCAGAATTCACCAGAGACACGGTGAGTCTGTCTGACCTCACGGAAAACAAGTGGGCACCTATTTAGGAAATAAAACTTACTAAAGTGTCTCGATTGTCACAACAGTAAAGTCTTTGCCATACCATCCCACAAGATTGCAAGTTCAATAGCTGTGTAATCATTCATGAGCCAGAGTACGAGTGAGTGTAATTAGCTCTGCTCTCTGTTTGGGAGGGATGGCATTCCACTCTCCTCTATTAATCTGGCACGACTTATGTGGGAGCTCATGTGTATTGAAGGGGGAGTTATTGCTCCCCTGCCAGTACTATGATATGCCTCATTGATATTACATGAGCTGCAGTTTTAAAAAATACAGCAGCATTGACTGTCTAGGAGTTGGCATGTAATAGGCATCATCTTTCCCAGTTGGCAGATGGAGTAGTTTATACAAATAAAAGGAGTTTGCGTATGGTAAAACTACTATACATGTTGGCTACAGTATTTTATCTTTGTAGTACATATCTGAATCACACCAAACTATGCTTAACTTATTTTCAACGTTAATAAATCAACTAAAGTGTTCATTAAAGCCCCATAGTTTAGTTTGATTAGTGATTTTATGTTTTTTTTCTCTATTAAAAAATTCAGAGATGGCAGGTCTCATTTTCTACAAGCATCTAATTTGAAAAATTATACATGTTATGTATATATATAAAACCCTTCATGTTAGCGCCATGTAGAGATAAAGTAGACACTAAATGAAAGCTGTGATTTTCAGTGTAGACCATATTTCTAACACTTCTTAACATTAAGCCAGATGTTAAAGGAGCTGGATAAAATGGATTTATTTTTTTATAAATTTGACACTATGCAGTGAGGAGAAGCTCTGTGTCTCTAACTGTCTTTGTCTTTTTTTTCTCTGATTAATCTTACCCTAGTTCTACGGAGAGGTGCCTGAGAACCGCATTAATGTGATTGTTACTAATCTGACAGTGACAGATAAAGACAAACCAGGCTCACAAGCCTGGAATGCAGTGTATCGCATCACGTCCGGCGACCCGACCGGACGCTTTTCCATCCCGACTGATCCCACCACCAACGAGGGTCTGGTCACTGTGGTTAAGGTTAGAACACCATTAAGTTTAAAAAGATTAAATAATGCACATGTGTTAGTACAAAGTAAAGCTCCGGTTCCCATAGAAACACAGTTCTCAGCAATTATTGCTCCTTTAGATGCAGTAAATGTTTCAAAGGGCTTTGATCTGATTACAAGCTGCATAATAATTATTAGTCCTTTAATGTACTTTCGTCTGAAAGAGGTCTGTTATTTTGTTTATTTTGCTCGGTGCATTTATGCATTGGTATGGTGTGTGTGTGTGTGTGTGTGTGTGCGCGCGCACATGTGTTTCCTTCCACTCAGCCCATCGATTATGAGATGAACCGCTCATACTTGTTGACTGTAGTAGCCGAGAATGAGGTGCAGCTGGCAAACGGCATTCATCGCACCCGCCAATCAACGGCCACCATTTCCATCCGCATCATTGATGTCAACGAAAGTCCCAACTTTGAGCCCAACCCCAAACAAATCAAGCTGGATGAGGGACTTCCTGCTGGGTCAATACTGACCATCTTTATTGCTCATGATCCAGACAGACACATGCAGCAGACTATCAGGTATAAATAATCACTTATTTAATTAACCTTAACAGAACCCACACATTACATTCACTGTGAATGTAGAAGAAACATCATGACCTACTGAATGGTTACCTTTTGCCATATAGATATAAATATGTATTCTGAATGTTATACACACAATAAATAATTCAGTTAATTATGACTGTTAGCAGACAGAGTATAGGGGACGTACACAATATGTACTGTAGTGCAAATCTGTTTGTAGACTACAGTCTGGAAATATAGAACTACAGTCCATCTTTACAGTAAGTGTAACTGATACAATATAAGTTAAGTGGAGCAAAAAGGAGATGTGTCTAAACTTCTGATTGGTACTGTATATGGTTTTAAAACCTACACAATGCACTTAGTATGTGAGTGTCTGCCAGAAAAAGTGTCAAGTTGTGTCTGTATCTAATAATATCTCATCGGGGGCATTAATGTCTAGCCAATGTCTAGTTTTTTTGCTCAGCAGCATGTTCAGAAACACGGACATCAACTCATAAATGGTTAGTTTTTACTGAAGTCTGCAAACAACTCATCAAGACTTGTAATCCACTGACATTTGAAATGTGTGTCTGTGCGCCAGATACTCAAAGCTGTTCGACCCGGCTAACTGGCTAGAGATTGACCCCAACAATGGGCGCATCTCCACCGTTGCTCTGCTCGACCGGGAGTCTCCATACGTCAGAAACAACCTCTACAACGCCACCTTCATGGCCTCAGACAACGGTGAGTATTACAAACTTAGCGACATGAGGAGCTCCAATTGATCTCAGCTGCGGGGAGCATTTAGCCCTGAACGTACTAATGACCGCAACCATTCACACTGATACACACACCTGCACAAATATTCAAGTATTTTATTTGTCATTCCAACATTGTGAAGTGGTGTTCAGTATATAGTAGAATGAAACAACATTCTCCAGGAACAAGGTGCTACACATAACAGCAACTACACAACTCAACATAAAGTTCATATGTGCAAATAGCTTGTGCAAAACAAGAATTATGATAAATAAAAGGCAATATACAGGACAATAAACATTTAAATAATAGGAACAAACAGTGCAGCATCTACAGGGCAATAAACAGTAAATATTTGGGTAAATGGGAGGGAACAGTGCATGTGACCCACTAGTGGTGTAAGCTGCAAAGTGTAAAAAATATGTCCACGGTTATGAACATAAACACGGTGTCCAGCAGCAATTATATGTTAATACATTCTTTCAGACGGGAAATTACTGATGTGATATGTAAGCTACAAACAACCAAAGTGCCTCCCACTGCTGTATATTCTCACACATCCTGCAGCCGTGAGAAAGGACACACGTTCACATGGCTCTATTCTCCTCCAGTTGCTAACATTCTCACTGCATTGGACCAGTGTGAAAAAGCTTCTCGCACATGCACACTCACTTCAGCATCTACTCATAGCTGTGTGAAGCACTGAGCCCATCTCTATAAACACTCGGGTAACCTTTAGTCCCAGAGTGGTTCCCTCAATGTAGGCCACTCACTGTGTTCAATTGTAACACTCCAGCGGTGCTCCTTTCTCTCCTGAGACTTCTCTCGTTCATCCTGATGATCTAAAGAGGGCTTACATTCAGTGCTCTCCTTTTCTCAAACGCCCAATTGGCGGTTGCTGTTTGCTCGCTCTGATGATGAGATCGTCGGCAGGTAGAGAAAAGCTGCCTGTGATTGACAATTGGATACAGCCTGTGATTACACATCATAAATATTCCATCTAGTAGTGGAGCTGTTCGCGGGTTTTCTCTCGTGGTCTGGCAGATCAATGGCGATGAGAAGGCTATTTTCTAATCTTAGCTCTCCTGTGCTTTCTCCGCAGGTATTCCACCAGCGAGCGGGACAGGCACGCTGCAGATCTATCTACTGGACATAAATGATAACGCGCCACGCGTGTTTCCTCAGGAGACAGAAATGTGCGAGCGACCTGAGCCCAACGGCATCAACATCACGGCTGTGGATGGAGATCTGAACCCCAACGCTGGGCCATTTGCCTTTGAGTTGGCTAATCGGCCCTCAGACATCCGGCGCAACTGGACACTCACTCGCATTAATGGTAACTTAATAACAATTAGACACTTGCTCATATAAACATGATTAAAACTGCCTTTAAGCAGTTTTAATCATGTTTATATGAGTTTTTATGCTGTAAACAGTAACAGTGCTCATGTATTAGGATATTAGCGGTCAGTTTAGATGTCTCTCTGTGGTTGCGATTGTTTCAGGTGATTTTGTCCAGTTGAGCCTGAGGATCGGTTACCTGCAGAGTGGAATCTACGAAGTGCCTGTCATCATCACAGATTCAGGGAACCTCCCAATGGCCAACACCTCATACTTGAGGGTGAAGGTGTGCCAGTGTGATCATCACGGAGATTGTGTAGACATGGAACGCATCATGGCCGCAGGGCTGGGAACTGGAGCCATCATTGCCATCCTTATCTGCATCATCATTCTCCTGGGTGAGACACTTTTAAGGAAATGCAAAAACCAAGAAAATCAGTCATTATTTGCTCATTTAGCAGGTGGCTTAGTCTACAATATGCTCAAGATTTAAACACGTTAGCAAGTCAGTATAATCTACATTTCCATATTTAATCAATTTAATTAAATTCTTGACAATTTCCTAACCAGTATTTTTGTTTAAAACACTTTTAACTGATATTATAGGATTTTCATTTTTTTTCTTTTTAAATTCTTTATCAGTACTGGTGCTGATGTTTGTGATGTGGATGAAGCGGCGAGACAAAGAGCGTCAGGCGAAGCAGCTGCTGATTGACCCAGAGGATGATGTGAGAGACAACATCCTTAAATATGATGAGGAAGGTGGAGGCGAGGAAGACCAGGTATGTACAATCACTCCATTTTGGTTAGAGAAAGAGCTGGAGAAATGTTGGTCATGTTCTTTACCATTTAATATAATTATAATAGATAGTAAATTATATGGCCGTTGAGAGTACAAAGAAACAGCTAAGAAATTACTGCCAAAATAACATCTGGAAATAATATGGAATGATATCCTAGTTGCATCCTCAAGTTTAAGTAGGTAGATTTGTTGCGGTAACATATTGGATTGGTCCGGTTTAACTTGCTAGAGTTAAATGCTGCCCCCCTGGATGACTTTATTAATGCACTGGTTAAGTTTTAGGATTTGGGATACTGCCACACAGCCAAATGTAATACAGCAGAAACACATTTGGATTTCATCTTTTGTTCACTAAGGCTTTTATCCCTTCAGCCTGTCATATCTGTGTTGCCTCAACCACGCTCAGTAGCAGTTCTAGTCAAATATCCATTTATGGCTAGTCTAGAAATTTCACGTTCATACCCCGAGTCCCAGTGTACCCCCACTCCACTAACAACATCCAGTTATTTCAAAGTCAGAGTGCTGAGCCTCTAGGGTAAAGCTGTACTATTATCTAGATCATCATGGCTTTGAAACCATGCAGTGACCCAGAAACGAGGACAGAATTGAGGAAAATAAAAGATGCCTGTACCCAGACTCACAAGTTATTGTCATTTTTTAGTGTATTTTCTTCATAGCTCATATCCCTAATGCCCGTGGAGCGTGGTTTCTACCAAAACTTCAAATTTGGTGCTTTTTTGGATTATATGGATAATTTGGGGATTTGTTAAATGAAGTTTCAAGATTGATCTTATGTCATTCAAATTATGATTGATTATTAGCATTGAATTATTTCAGGTATTATTTCCAGCCAAATAAAGGAAATGGGTTATTAATATAACACTATGATTGAATAAACAGTAACATCAGCATTTAAATAAGTAACATACATTTTTTTTTTATATATTCTTATATGTGTGCAGGACTACGATTTGAGCCAGCTACAGCAGCCTGACACTCTGGAGCACGATCTGGTGAAGCCGGTCGGCATCCGTCGACTTGACGAACGCCCACTGCACCCAGAGCCCAGCTATCCACTTCGCTCAACTGCCCCACACCCCGGAGACATCGGAGATTTTATCCACGAGGTGTGTGCATGCGTGCATGTTCTGTCTCGCCATACAAACTGCTGGATGGCACCAGTGATAAGGGATAATGGTGATTGATTAGCTAATTGGGCTTCAACGCTATAGACATTAGATAGACATTAGTCTGGCTTAGGTATTAAGTGGCATCCGCCATGGTCAGCGGCAGAGTAGATTTTCGCACATCTCGCACACTCCCACACATGGCAAATAAGACTCCTCGCAGGGATTAAGCTGTACTGGTGCTCAATCAAGAAGAGTGAAGAATCTGTTTAAAGCGGAAATGAATTAAACATCAGATTTTATTATGAGTAGCTGCTTTTAAAACAGTTAGGGTTTTGAGAGGTGCGTCTGCTGGCTGGTGCTGGAAGATTTCTCTTGAGTGGAGGTATTATCTCATACATGCGCTGTCTATAGTGTGTTACATCACAGAACACTCAAGCTTGTGAATATATTTGTATATATCGATGCATTTTTGCACATACACAGTCAATACACAGTTACAGTCTATTTTATCTACTTATTTACAGTATCAGTTAAATATTTAGACACACTCCCATCTTGCTTATTTTCTCCACTTACCATATAGATGGAGTTCTCTATATTCTCTATTTGTCAGGACCATCACAGAACAGGTATTATTTGGGTGTTGTTTAATGTCAGTTCTGCAGTGACACTGATGTGCTGCGGGGTTTTTAGTGCAGCAGTGCTGCTGGAGTTTCATTTAATGCACCAACATGCTCTGTGGTGCTACTATTGTGGTCCTGACTATGAGAGAACAGATTAAAAATGGCATACACAGTATGTAGTGTAGGCCACAAACAGATGGGCTACAGTCTGGAAATGTAGAACTACAAAGTCCAACTTTACAGGAAATGGAAATGAGAACATGGAAAATAAGTGGAGCAAAAATTAAGTGTGTCCAAACTTTTAACAGACACTGTACGCGTTGCAGATTAGACCAATCTAACTGATCTTTAATCTGGATAATTGATTTCACTGGGTGTTAACTGGCGGCTAAACTGCATCTGATCCTCCTCATCATGAGAATTACACACATAGCAAAGAAAGATGAAAGAAAAATGAAATCAGACGTACATTCTGTGTACTAACCAGGATCCTTTATATTAATACCTAATAAGTACTTTTAAACACAATGAATGTGTTTTAATTCAGAGTAACAGTTTGAAGGTTAAAAAATGAAGCTCTTAAGCTTTCAGTACTTGTGTGATTTTGTTTGGTTTGTATTATTCTGAAATCTCTGTGTGAAGAAATACCAGCTTCCTTCGGCTGGAATAACAATGTAGGCTTTTTCGCTGTTCAGTAACTCAAAAACAGCCTACGTGCTGAGCCTAATCGCTCATGGCACTCCTCCCTGCTCCTCGAGCCTCTCCACCACTTGCTTCTTCTGCCCCATTTCTCTGCTCCTCACTTCACTTTAAGGCTTTGCTCATCATTGTCTCTGTTTTACTTCCTCTTGGAGTTAACCACAGGTTTTCTTTATATTGTCATGTGTAACTGAATCCACAATCTTTCAAGAGTCAGACTATCTTGATTTTGAACTCTGTATATTCTATTTTCTTTATTGTCTTGTATTATAAACTAATAATTATGTTTCATTAGGTCATAACATAATACATGATCTCATCTTACCAGTTGATTAATACAGAATGGTATACAGTATAAACAGGATATTAGGGGTTTTCAACCTTTTTGAAATATGTCTAAGCGAACCCCCCTTTTCTGGATAAATGGACAAAAATGAATGGAGACACATCCAGTTCATAGAAACATTGCAAAGCAGGAGGCCAACATAGTTTAAGATGTCATAAAAACTCCCCATGGTTTTATCAATGTTGTGTAAAACCAATGCAATACACGAGCAGTGGGATATTCTGAATATACTGTATATAATGTATGTCTAAATTAATGTTTTATATTTTCAGTAACATTAATACAAAACGACATGCACTGTGTCCCTAAATGATGTTTGCGGTTTACCAGCCATGCTCAGTATAGCAAAACTAAGCTGTTAATAGTCTTACCAAGAAATAATTACTCAATTAGTAAATTAGCAAGAACTTATTAAATTCACTCCCAAGACCTTCAGCACCACAATTTGCTTATTAACAGTTGCTACAGTGAACATTTTAGAAATTGACTGATTTATTTAATCAATATAAAAATTGGAATATAACCATTGGCTCATTAGATTAGGTCCCTCCCCCATTGTTTATTTTAACTCTAATTATTGTGTTGATTTACTTAGTAATTTACAAACTGCTGTCCATTTCTTTGTCTATAAATATTAGTAGCGTCCCTTCATATGTAGATTACAACTTCCGGAAGCACTACTACTTAGGTGTAAGTAATACTTAGGCGGTGGATTATGCTTGCAGTGACACTGATATGTCTTTGTGTTCCTTATTATGAGTGCTGCAGTTTTCCAGCATATTTTTCCCAGTATTCTGGATGAAAAAAAACCTTTAGCCTGTCATTTCTGAAGCTACATGAATGTTGTCTTTATCTTTTAGGGTCTGAAGGCAGCTGATACGGATCCAACTGCTCCTCCGTATGACTCCCTACTGGTGTTTGACTATGAGGGCAGTGGTTCAACGGCCGGCTCACTCAGCTCGCTGCATTCGTCCAGCTCCGGAGGTGAGCAGGACTACGACTACCTCAATGAGTGGGGACCACGATTCCGCAAACTTGCCGACATGTACGGGGGAAACGATGACTAAACGACCCTCTAGCACCCAAAAAGGAGGTAAAGAAAAATAATTTTAAAAAATAAATATAAAAAGACATGGACCTGTTTTGATCATGGGACCCAGGACAATGTGTATAATCAGAAGAATGAAGAAAATGATTTTCCCCAAGAAGGAACGAAGAGAGGGGAAGGTGAATCACCATGGCAACAAAATTGGCTCCTTCCACATTTTTTTGCCGGAGCCGAAGCGAGTCGACTAAAGTAATCTGGACTTTAGCGGTGGATAAGGCCAGTTTGTTGCCTCATTGCTCAGTGCAAAAAAATGAACATCGCAAGAAAGACGCAAAAGAACATTGTGAAACAAACTCGGTTACACTTGAATCTCACAGTACAGAAGCACTGGGATATTACGTGCCTTTTTGTACATTGTTTTTTGGTTAATTGGTTTCAACTTCATTGGCTTTAACAACTAAGTTTTGAAGTAGTTTTATTGTGAACCTGTTCCTTAAATATGGTTATGCTTTGACACATTTTCTCAAATCATCCAACACATCGCATTGTTCATCTGTCACGTATCGCAGTATCGGAAATAAGAGAACAGCATTGTACAGGACTCCACAGCTTTGATTACAGTTTTTCATGTCCTCGTTTTTATATATTCATACATTTTCACAGTTTAACTTATGCAGCCTGTGTTAAGGGAAAGAACCTGTTTGGTAGCAGAATGTTTTGTTAGTTTCATTTCATTTGTTCTTTTGTATGATGTTTAACACAAATAAAACTGTTACTTTTACATTTGAGCATTATTTGCCTTAGGACACCCATGGTATTCCTTATTTTTTGTACTCTATTGTAAATTAAATGTCATGTACATAGTTTTTTTTGTTTTTTTTTTGGCTTTTTCCTTTTTTGATGTAGTCAATGATAAAGTGCAAGGAATATGAAACTTCTATATGTATAATTTGGAGTACAAATCAAAGGCTTTTGCATGTTTTTAACTTTTCCAAAATAAAAAGGTATTTCCAAAATTGATCTACCTACAATGTGACAATGTGATTAGAAATACAAGGCAGCAGCGAGGCAGTGGACTTTCTTACATGCCCCCTGTTTTCATTTGATGTGATGAAACATTTAAATCAGTAAGATGTTAGTTGTCCTTGCTGTCTCAATGTCTTCTCCTGTCATCATCACGGACGCTTTGGTGAGCTTGGTCCATGTATTTTATGTTGGTACAGCTGGCTGAATGGACTATATCTAGCTGTACTAAAGTAATGAGTATATGCTGCAAACAAGGAGTACAGATGCTGTTGGTAAAGATGGATAAATGAAAGCCTGTGAGAAATTTTTTTTGTTATAATATGCAGAGAGCCTATGTGGCTCGAGGGCCAGAAGCTGGCAGATGGGTCCCGCTCCTATTGTTCCATGGGTCTCTCTCCCATCTAAAAATCAGTGATATTACAAGCAGGTGTTACCATTTAACCGATCTGCGTCCTACGTCCCCCTAATCTAATAACCTAACCTAAATCTAATCTAAATAACTAAATGTAATCTGCAGACTCCGCCCATCACACTCTTTGCTCCATAGCCGCCATAAAAAAGCCAATTAATTTATTATTTTAAACAAACAAAAACTATATTGTATTAAATAGTTTTATAAATTGTGACAGCATTACATTTTAAGCTTTGCTCGAATAGGATAAGAGAGCAGTTTGAGATATAGAGTACCTCCTGGGACGGCACAATGGTGTAGTGGTTAGCACATTTGCCTCTCAGTGCTGAGAATCCAGGTTCAAATCGAACCTGGGTTGTGTTTCCATGTTCTCCCTGTGTCTGCAGGGTTTTCTCTGGGTTCCTTCTCCGGTGCCAAAACATGGGTGCTTCAAATTTAAATTGTCCCTATATAGTGTACTATGTTTAAAGTTTGACCAGGACAAAAAAGAAAGCTTCTGCTCACTTGGGTAGTTGAAGACCTAATATATTCTGTACTGCTCTTCAAATACACTCCCTTCAGAAATCTTGACCTCTCTTATGAAGCAAAGGACAGTTTGATACATTTCCAGACAGCTTCATTATGGATAGTTCCAAAGGTCATAAAAAACTATATATGTGAGCATTTTTGTGTCTGTAGCTGTTTTTCAGAGGAGATTCTTTTGCTGTTCAATCAAATTAAGACTCCAAATTAATTTTATGTTTGTTTGTAATTCAATTTAATTTATTTTAATTGTTCGTGCCTCAATTGAAGCACAGATCTAACATCCAATTTCATATAAATCATCATTCTTGCTTAATTCATTATGTTTCAAAGCATTTAGTGAAATTTATAATTCCTAATGTGGGAGTTGATCATAAGTTGTCATTTTTATGAGCTTTCACTTCCCCATCTTAACCAAGAGTTCCAATCATCATCACACTGACTAGTATATAGGCAAATGTATTTTGTTTGTTAGTATGAGATGATATTAATTTAACATGGGTTCTAATATATCATTTTAATTACAGCATCAAGTCATTAGATTTTGTTTTGGCAATTTAAACAAGATTTACTTTATAATGTTATATATACTCATAAAAAAACAAGATGCATTTGCTTATACTTATTTTTTATGTAATATTATAGAGTTTTTTTGTTGTCTCCATAAACAGATACAGTGTGTTTGCATGAGGCAAAGTGAAAACATCTGAAATATAGACATTCTAATTACCATTTCAAATCCTTTATGTATGTTAAGCCAATTTATTTAATGAATGTTTTCCCTTCATGTTTTGTTTTACATCTATTAATACAAATGTGCTTAAAACAAGAACTAAGATGTACATTAGAGTGTGAAACAATAAAATATAATCAGTCATGTCATGAGGACTAAAAGAAATGTCAATTACAAGCTCGCAGTAATCTGGAGATATATATAATAAACTTGCCTATATTTGAGATGTTTCACTAAATTAATTTTTGTTTTGTGTGTGTGTGTGTGTGTGTGTTTGCTCGCACGTAAATGAGGTCGTCTGTATGTTTTAAGCTGTAGTCACCAACCTGAAGAGGTTTCTGTAGTTGCCCAGTTTACTCTTAAATGCAGGAAGCTGACTGATGGCTAATGTCACAAATCTAGGAAGCTTGTTACTTGTCGATGTTATGACCCATGACTGTCCATCTGACCAATAAAGATTTAATTTTGGAAATATTTATAATTTTCTTGACTTTAATTCAATCAATAATGAACATATGCTTTGCCTACCTTTTTCTTTGTGTAATGTAAATTTATACATTACACATATACAAATACAGTGGGATATATTTTGTAGTAGCAAGCATATATGTCCATTAGCAGAGGACATGAAAGACTAACATTCCAAAAAGTTCTCTTGACTCAGTACTCTGCAGGCTCTGCTTTTTTAGTTCATGCTATTCAGATGCAACTGTCTGTGGCAATCACATCTAATGCTACAGCAATGACCTTGGAATACCTTTTTTGTGAGTAAGCATCAAAGGAATCAAGACATCAAGGACTGAACCCGATCAATTTGGCTACTATTGAGCATGTAACGTACTTGGTCTCTGTCAAATTGAATATCTGTATATAATATCTATATGACAGTTGTTTAACACATGTTAACACCATCAGGGTCATCCAAAGAGGAAAGGTCTCCCACTAAGTGTAGCTGTTTCTAAGAATTCGTCCTTTTGTTGGTCCCCACAACATAAACCACCTACACACCCCTACCCCACCCCCCTCACACACACACACACACACACACACACACACACACACACACACACAGACACGCAGTTTTTGTTCAGTTAGCTCCTGTCCTTGGTTGCCACTCATCAATCTTCTAACTGCTAAGGAATTGTGATTATTGTCAGCATCAAAACTCTTACAAATTCTGTTCCTGCTTATTTGTTTTTTTGTGCCTTATATCAAACAACAGTAGCTTGACATGTCGTATGGCACATGGCATTTTAGTTTCAAATAATCCACTATGATTAGGGTTTAAATTAAGGTGGTCATTTGAAATTAGAAATTTCATGTATGTTTTAGTAATTTATTATTAGCAAAACCACACCTTCTTCTACTGGAATGTGATCCATTATATCTTTTTCCAGCAGGCTGTTAGTGCAGAGTAGTCCATTATATCTATATGGGTAAAGTAATTTCCTACTAAAGCTCACATCGCTTCACACAACCAATGATATTCGCATTGTCTTATATAATTAATTCTGTTTCATGCACTTGTGCACTTTGTGATTGTTCTGGTTGACAGTCATGTATCCCAGTCTTACTCCCTTTCGTCTTGGTTGGAGAGCATGAGATCTGCACTCTTCACCAGCTGTTTTTTCTCTATGAAATGCGAACATCTTCACACAGTATTTTGGGATTTTGAGCATGAGGATAGACAGGTAGACAGCTAGACAGGCAGATACTTTGTAATATGTCAGCTTTTAACACCGAAATCTCAAGTATTTTTTTAAAAACATTGCTTTAGACAGATGTGATTGTAATGTGGACATATGTACCAGTCTTCAGTTTTTTAATTCACCTATGTCATTTTATAACCCAGACGAATTCTCATAGAGGGTTTGCATTCTACAAAAAATTGCTGTGTTAACCATGCATGCCATTTCCAAAATGTGTAAATGATTGGTGAATGCAAGACTGGTCTAAACTCAAGTCATCTAACAGGTTTAAAAATAAATCACTGATTAGTTTAAAAATTCTGAGCACTTAAACCTGTACTTTTTTATTTTATAGATAAGGGTCTGTGTGCTTTTTATTGGAATGCTGACCATTTAATGCACTTACACATCATTGTTAAATAAGAGCAATGTGTGGAAAAAAGTGAATCAGTTTGAGATTTAGAAGCTAAAATAAGCCATTTTCTGTGAGCATGTGGAAGGAGATGCCATTGATCAGTTGAAACAGTAAAAGTCAAACTCCCTCATACTGTTTCTCTTTACTTTTATGTTTTTCTCTCTGCATACATCACCACGCTTTGGCTGCATAGACCAGATTTTGGTGGTCCCACTGTGGTATCTATATGACCTCTTTGCAGTTCATATTTTTAGCCACACTCTCACATATATAGGAAATGCACTACATTTTCTACTACACTTGCAGTGTGTGTGTGTGTGTGTATATATCTATATATATACATAAATATATATGTGTGTGTGTGTGTGTGTGTGTGTGTGTGTGTGTGTGTGTGTGTGTGTGTGTGTTAACGTCCTGCTAGTGCTCCAGATGTCTGCGTAAACAATAAGACACATTCACAATGTTCATTACAATCCCCTATTGAGCTTCTAATGACTTTAATCCTGTTGTGTGCTTGGTGGGTTCAAGCATCTCCATATGTTGTGAGTACATGGATTTGGTTTGTATTCCTGCCTCTGTAAGTAGTAGAAATGTCAGTATTTATATCTATAATTTAAACTGCATAATCACTGTCTGCAGCTTTGTCACATGGAAGTCCTGCAGTGCTGTAAAAGACTGTGCTGCATGCACAAGTGGTTTCATTTTAAGCAATCAACATGGTTTCACACAGCTTCAGTGAACTATTATTTCATTATTTTTTTTATTTAAGTTGTAATGCTGTAACAATAAATAACAGTTAACTGAATATTTAAATTTAAACTCTTCATTTATTTCAGGATTGTTTTATATTAGCCATATAATATATATATTTTTGTGTGAAAAATGTTCAAATAAATTAAAACAAAAAAATTGGTAGTTTGGTCAAATTTTATACTGTTCTGCTTGCGTAATTAGCGGTTCACCTGATGACCGGTAGGATCAAATGTAAAAAGATCATCCACTGAAGGCTGAGATTTGACAGGAGAGAATTAAAAAATAATTATTTACAGATATAAATACTTTTAACAGTAAAAATCTTGGTCTAGTAGCATCAGGCTACTGTAATGGACTCAGTCACATGGGCTTGGTAGTACAATGAAAAATCAGTCAGCTAACAGTTTGACTTGTCAAGTTTGTCACTTGAAACTGCATCATGCAAAGATGAAACAATGTATGAATTACGTGCAGAAATTCTGGAGAGTTCAGTACGCTGTTAATTATAACAGATAGTGAAAAAGACAGTGGAAAGTGTTTTAATTGCTTACATTTATTCACTGTTAGTTTTGTTTTTGTTAGTTTGTTATTCTTAAGGACACCTACAGGTGATTACAGGCATTCTCTGTCTAAACCTTCTTCTTTTATCCAGTAGGGGGACATAGTCAGCTTTTTCACTCTGTCTGAGTTTTTTTTTTTTTTTTTTTTTTTTTTTTTTAAGAGGAAAATGGAGGAAAGCAGTTTGCCAATCAGGATTTGGGTGATTCCTACATCTGTATGACACTTTTAGGTGAGTGAGTTACAGTTACAGAACTGTTTTATATGCTAAATTGGGGGAGGACCATGCCAATGCAAACAGCTAACAACATTTTTAAGGTTAATTGCAGGTGCAGTACCTCTGATGACTGCACAATTCTTCAATGGAAATATTATTTTAGTTACAATTTGTTTTACATAGATACTATGTTTTTCTCCACAATAAAACTTATTAACCTGGTAAAATGTAAATTGTGTATGTTTGTGTGTGTTTGTATGTGTGTTTGTGTTTGTATGTGTGTTTGTATGTATGTTTGTGTGTGTGTGTGTGTGTGTGTGTGTGTGTGTGTGTGTGTGTGTGTGTGTGTGTGTGTGTGTGTGTGTGTTAATATAAAATATAAAAATACCTAAAATATAAAACTACCTACATTTTTAATACCTTAATATATTTTTTTTCTTTTTTAATGTCCTCTCTTAATTTTAATTAAAAGATTGTAAACACTTTCTCCGTGGCCATTAAGACATGACTTAGGAACACAATGGTAACCAAGTGAAGAGGATTCATTAAATTCTGAATATTTATTATTCACTGGTATTAATCCAGGTCCTGTCAGACGTAAGGCTCTTAAAACATTTTTATGTTTGATCTGGTTTTAAATAAAAACAATGTAGTGTTTATTAGACTTGCTAGTTTTACACACACACACACACACACACACACACACACACACACACACACACACACACACTATATATATATATATATATATATATATATATATATATATATATATATATATATATTTCGTCCCATTTTACCATAAAATCAAGCACCTAACAGGCATTGTAACAACAATGTTGGCATATAATTTTGTGCAAGAGATTGTGTATAAAGACCCTCTGCTTTGTTCTGGTATAACTTGTTGTGCAGCTGGACTAGCCCTGCACAAAGCTCTGCAGACCCATCAAACACCTCTGATATAAACTAAAATGGGGATTGTGTGCCAGGCGCATCCTTCAACATTGATGTCAGACCTCACAAATGTTGTCTACATTAATGGGCTCCATTTTGTACAGAAAAGAAAGCTTTCCTATGAGAATGGCTGCTATTATAATTGCCAAAGTGAGACCAACTGGATGTTTCCTTTTCGTTTCCAAACTGCATTTCTGCTTATGACTTGGATATGCTGTAAGTGTGGACTTGCATTAGTATCAGTAATGGAATAACAACCATGTGCATGTTTTGTGAGTCACTTTTGGCTGCTGCATTTGAATGTTCAAAGCATTACATTGTGGAGCTCTCTCAGCATACTTTCTCTTTTCCAACTAATCTCTCTCCCTCCTTCAGATGGGAGTAATATGATGTGAAGACATAAATTCTCAGTTTAGTGCACTTCTTATCTATCCGGCCACACTGGGAGCTTGCAAGCTATTTCAGCCTCAAACCGCATTCTGCTATTGAGACTCTTTCCTTTTAAAAAAGCAGTGAAGTAAAAGAAGTACATGAATGGCATGGTGTCTGCAATACACAAAGATTTTAAAGACTTTATTCTGTCTGAGCCTTCAAATCTCTCTAGTAATTAATATGAGCTTATGGAATTTTTTTCTTTATCCTTTTTCAGTGCCGCTTGCTCTGACTCTATCCATCACCTCCTCCCTTGATAGTTCCTTTGCCTCATGATTGTGTGCTTTTAAAGCTAGGAGTTGAGTGCAGACTCTGAATTCATTGTCTTTTTCGTTTCTCTTGGAGTCCCAGTGGACAAACGGAGACAACGCCTTATTCGTTCTTTTTCTCAGATTTTTATCACTGCAGTGGAAGTCGTGGTAAAATGACAAAAAATATATGTTTCTGTTTTGCCCATGCTGTAATTTTGGGTCTTTGTATCATTGCTATACTGTTCTCAGTATGTGATTGTTTTTTTTTACTATCAAAAATCACAATTAAATGAACTATTAATTTACTCAGTTGTGTGGAACTTATCATTCCATCATAAGCCCTCTTTTATAGTCCCTTAAACATGTCAGATTTAATAAAGCCCAAGGTAATTATACTGACAAAAGTGACTAAATAGCTGCAGGAACACTATGCATCTCCACACACACATAATGCACACATTGCAGAGCATTTAATGAATTTAAGTTAGAACAATTTGTTTTTAAGAAAATCCAGTATTTAATTGCATGTGGTATTTAAAGTTTGTCTATTTTTTGACTAACATCAGTGACCTTTTTAAGAAGTTACAAAAAGAAGTATGTTTGGTTATGTATTTACTTGCTGCATAGTTTATTTATTATATAATATATTAATAAATGAACCCCTGATTTGTTTAAATCAATACACATTATCTTCACAACTTCACCGATTAAATTACTTCTTGCTTTTTTTTTGGAAACATTCAAATCATGTATAATAAAAACCTTATGTTGTTCACTCTCTCAAATAGCATTGTTTGTCTAGCCTCAATACAACCGAAATAATGCTAATAATCTAAAATCATTCTTACAGAAGATTGGAGTTTAGTGAGCGTATGACACAACACCCAGCAAAGTGGCAGAGATAGATTAAATGTTGAGTAGAACACTAGATGAATTGTCAGTGATACAAGATTGGAAGCAATCCCCAATAGATATGTGAAGTATTAAACCTTTAATTAAAAACATTGCTCCACGAATGTCTGGGAAAATGTTATGTGTGTGACAGAATCAGGCTAATAACAGTCTAGAACTGAAGAACAGTGACTTTTAAATCTTGATCCAGAAAACAAACATGTCTGTAGAGGACCTAGCAAGGACATCTGGAAATTTCTTTATTAAGATTACAAAGAGGCGGCTTATTATGATAAGCGGGAGATAATGAATGAATGAAAGACTACAAAGAATAGTTGCAGTGTGGGGCGGCATGGTGGCTTAGTGCTTAACATGTCTGAAATTCAGAGTACAAAAATATGGATTGAAGGTAAATTCATTCATTCATTATTTTCCGCTTATCCTCTATTAGGGTTGCGGTGGGGTTCCCCATGCCCATCCAGGGGAGAACGTCTCGGGCGCTGGGCAGATAGAGCCAGGACAGGGCGCCAATCTATCGCTGGGCACACACTCACTCACACAGACACACTCTAAACGGGGCAATTTTGAGAATTCAATTAACTTGATCCATGTTTTTGGACTGTGGGAGGAAACCGGAGGAAACCCACGCAGACACGGGGAGAACATGGAAACTCCACCCAGATGGGGATTCGAACCGGGAATCCCTAGCGCTGAGAGGCGAACGTGCTAACCACTAAGCCACCATGCCGCCCGGATTGAAGGTAAATTGAATACTCTAAATTGCTTTTAATATTTAGTGTGTGTTTGTGTGTGCCCAGCGATAGACTGACGCCCTGCCGTCTGACTTTATCTGCCCAGCACCCGAAATGGGCATTCTCCCCCTCCCATGTAAAGGAATGACCCCATTAAAGGATTAAGCAGAAGTTAATGGATTTATGAATAGTTGTAATGTCATAGTTCAAACTTTTTTCAGTTTAGTAAGGTTTGAATTGGTTTACATATGTGAACAAATACAAATAAAATATCTCATAAAATGTACTCTGTCATGTCTTTCACTTCAGGAGTGCGAGTGAGGTGGAAAACATGGTGATGGATAGAGTGGAGATCAGACAGGCCTCTACAAGCTTATCTTTTGGGTAAGTTTAGACCTAAAAGGAATGTAGTGACAGACACAATAATGTCAGACCTAGGACCACTCTAAAAGTGGACATGAGGTCATTACCTAAATGGAAATATATTGGGAATTAGCAAATCACATGATATTAAAACACTGAAATTAATAAAATCAGCTGGCAAAATGTGATGTGATTATGAGAAAAAAATCTGAAGCAGCTAATAACAGCAAATCGGGGTCAGGTGACACGCAAAGCTTGAAGTCGATTTTGTTCACTATCATTTTGCTAGTGCGTCACAACAGGACATGCATTTAGTCATACAAAAGTTAAACAATTACA
Organism: Corydoras maculifer; assembly: GCA_019802435.1. Taxonomy (NCBI): domain Eukaryota; kingdom Metazoa; phylum Chordata; class Actinopteri; order Siluriformes; family Callichthyidae; genus Corydoras; species Corydoras maculifer. The sequence goes on from JAFMOD010000044.1 coordinate 1,043,729, forward strand.
ATTAGAAAATGACTTTCCTCTTTACATATTTGGTAAAAGGTGGAGCACACTTTATTAATGAGCTGCCACTATAACAATGGCTAATCAGTTTGTGATTAAAAAAAACAGGCAGTTAATCAAGTACTCAAGTACAAAATACTCAATTGTAACAGCTGTAAACAACACCCTGAAAACATTTGTACATCACTCAAGGTCAAGACTTTTTAACTTTATGGGAATTTGTTAAGTGTTTTTCTCTGTGTGTTCAACTCTACACATAAAGGACTTTGTTGTGTATATTGTCATTTTTGCTAACATTTAAAAAAAAAGGTTTAGTGTTTGTATTGATATACAGAGTTCATCTGATGTTTGTTTATCTTATTTATATAGAGAGTATGAAGCACTGAAATCCTGATCTGATGGCAGTATCACAAATATTGCACATAATTTTTCTAGAAATGTATGTCATATGCCCTGATGTATTGCTGTCTGCTTATATGTGTTATGCTGGTTAAAAAACTTTTATTAACAACTTCTAACTGATTAGTAGGCGATAAAGCACCTGCAGCATTTTATGCTGATGCAATATTTGTTTGTGTGTGGTTCAGTTTCACCCAACTGACCCAACAGTCATCTGGTCTTAGTCCTGAATTCATTTCCACTCTGCAAATACGTAATCATACCACCCACCCCCACAAAAAAAAGTTGCAATTTAGATTCTAGAACTTGGGGCACATTATCTCCATATTACATCTAAAAGATTTAAAAATAATCACCTTATTTTTTTACAGAATGGCATATTTTACAAATATTTAATTATAATTAGTGGATTTACTGTTATTATTACCACAAACTTCAGCACCTATATTTAATTTTGTCCCCTGTTGTTTGTCGATTATAAATTCAGTGCTGTGTATGGAGTTTTGCACAAAAATGTGGAAGTCACCTTGGTGGGGAGGAGTATGGTCATGAGAAAACCAACCTTTCCCAGACTGTTCACACACAGTTGGTAACCTTCCCAAACTATCAATAATGACTAAGTACAATCAATACTTCTCTATTACTATTTTAGAAGGTATTGATTTTGGAAACCTCAGAATTATAAAGTATGGGTCATTTAGAGAATGTGTTTTCATCGTTGGATGTAGTTGCAGTTTTGAAGCCATGTGAAGCCATTTCATGTGGGTATTTTTGACCATACATTCTTCATCTTACAGTGGCTCACTGTTTTGCAGTATTGCTCCTTCAGTACTGTTCCTTCTTATAACACACATAGATATGAAAGAACAGACATTCAATAAACTGACTTGGTGGAAAGATATTGTTTGAATTTAGATTAAGTCACTGAGACCAGCATGACATTTTAACTGCTATTGTTTGTGAAATCATGGCTGTATATCACAGCACCTATTACTAGACTTAAATGTCTGTGACCAGTTAGTATTGCTCCGATAATTTAAGAAAATGATGTGGAAACCACTGATGAGTTAATTTGTTTGTTTGAATGAGTTAAATAATGAATGGTTAGGTATTCATTTCCAGCTTTAGGACATTGTGTCTATAGGTGTCCTTCTTTCGCTCCCACAGGACACTTTACTTCTCTAATCAGCATGGTTAAAGATAAAAGTCGCTCCAGTGGGACAGTGTAGCTTATTAATAAAAGTGTTTTCTAAAGTTCACCCACTGGCCCACAGCACAAAGCTGTTATTCTAATGAGATGAAGTTGACCTTTGTGATGGAGCCTCCCGTTCTGAAACATGCAAGCTCCTCCATTTTCCATGCAGGCCTCGGGAAAACATAGCCAGGAATAGCTTTCATCTCCTCTCTGGAGCGTGTGGCTAACATTTCTAGCAGTTGAGCCTCTCAGCAAAGCTTTGCACTGGAGCGCTGTTTAAATTTTAAATGGCAGAAATCATCAAAACACTGTTGTACTTCCTCTGAAAAGCACCGAACGTTGCTGAAGCTTGGAGGCCAAATATGAGAGAAATGGAAGGAAGAAAACAAGGTTATGCATACAAATAATCAGACAAGTCGCTAGTTATTATTTCCAACCAACTTAATTTGATAATCTAAGCTAATTTTTACCTATTCTCCAGTTTGTATGTAGGCAAACTAAATATTGTATATAACCAATAGGAAATGTGCACAAAAAGTAAAGAGTGTGTTGATTCCGGGACAAGAGGTTAGGAGCCAGAATCTGTCATGCATTAATATCTAAACTTACAACCAAAAATCAAAACCATCACAGTCTGAGATTTTGTAGAATACTATAGTAGTTGTCATAGCTGCAAAGATGAAACCAATAATAGGAAGACAGCAAACCTCCTGTAGATATAGCGTGTATGTGGGCTAACACTTTTGTCCATATACTGCATCTTATAATTATGACATTAATGTGAACCACGTCATCTGTGTGTAGTGATTCTTACTGTAATCTGTTGATCACCACCATAGGAAGTGACCTTTTTAAAATGGTACAAATAAAGAAGTCTGTGTAGTTCTGTTTACTTTCTGCATAACTTTTAATGCATTAAAATATACATTAATATATGAAACCCTCAAGGGGCTGCACAGTGGTTAGCTCATCTGCCTCACAGCATGTCACAACATGAAGGTCTTCAATTTCTTGTTGAAGCTTTTCTATTTGGAGTCTGCATGTTCTCCCCATGCCTGCATGTTTTTGTTTTTTTCCCCAGAGCCTCCAGTTTTTTTCCACAAAGACATACTGATGGGTAAACTGAAGATGCTCAATTTTTTTGACACAATCTGACTATTTTAAAAGTGTTTCTCCCAGCTATAAAATATCTACTGGTATTGTCATTATGCTATTAATAGTACTAATAATAAACCTCAAAACTGACCACATACATAAAACCAATTCTAGCAAGAACAAAGAAGGATTTTCTATGCTTCAATAAACTTCACAACTAAAAACAAAAAGTTCAGAACTGATGTAAATGAGTGAGCCATGTACAGCTTACCATATATTTAATCTACACACAACAAACCTGTTGAGATGCCAATTAAACGGTGTGGCCAATATGCAGGCAAAGCTTCATCAGCATCACCCGATGAATTAGCATTAGCGCTTACTTAGCCAGCAGAGGGGAATAAAGCTGCAGGAAGCTAACATAAGCAAAGAATAAGTGCAGATAAGCAGACCTTTAGCTCTGCCATGCTAATTCCTAATTATGTGCACATATGCATTCAAAGAAGGATAAAGCAGAAAAAAATAACTAACAGCTCTCATAAGAAAAAAATCATAATGAGTGTTACAACAATGCTTCTATGAGTGACATAATGTCAAGGAAAGTAAACTTGGTTATAATTTGGTGTTTATAATGAGCACACAGTGAATTGTAAATGGTCAGCTATTCAGTAAGTAATCTGAAGCCCACATCTGTCACTGAAATAAACGTCATTCAGAGCTGAGTCATTCAAAGTCTGATGAAAATGGTACTTTTTTAAAATCTGGCCACAGAGTTTATTTTTGCTATTCCATAAATACCAAACACAACATAATATATATATTTTTGTAAAAGGTTCATATAGACGGCTGAATATTAGTTTCATGAATGGGGGATTGATTATAATAAATATGTAAGTATAATAACTGGCGGCACGGTGGCTTAGTGGTTAGCACGTTCGCCTCTCAGCACTAGGGATTCCCGTTTTGAATCCCCATCAGGGTGGAGTTTCCATGTTCTCCCCGTGTCTGTGTGGGTTTCCTCTGGGTTCTCAAGGTTTCCTCCCACAGTCCAAAAACATGGATCAAGTCAATTAAGTTCTCCAAATTGCCCCAATATAGAGTGTGTGAGTGTGTGCCCAGCGATAGATTGGCGCCCTGTCCTGGTGTATCTGCCCAGCGCCCAAAACTTTCTGCCCTGGATGGGCATGGGGATCCCCACCGCGACCCTAATAAAAGATTAAGCAGAAGATAATGAATGAATGAATAATAACTATGTTTCTTCCTACCAGCGTTTTGGCTCCAAACATAAACACAAACCCAATGACCATAATAAGTGATGCTGTGTATGAAGACCTCAGGCGTAGTTTATCTTATATTTATGTAGGTAACAGATTTTGTCCTTACAGTCCTCATGTCCCATGGTCCTGTAATACTGTACACCCATGTAAAAAAGCTACACTTTTGAAATAAACACAGACAATTCCGAGGACTTTGCAAAGATAATGAGTCTCATAAGGATCATTTTGCTGTGTTGACCTCATGAAAGACGTTTACCTTCATTAAAATGTCTACATATTTCTTCGATTGTTGATTAATAGGAATGTCATCCGCTCTCTTACTCACTTTCCTGTTTTCTTCTCTTGTTAAACATGATAAACGTGCACACATTTTAATGGCATACTCTGTTCCACTCTAGTGACTTGGTATATCTGCAATGTACTAACAAAGTGCATTCTGTCAAGCATCACTCACTCAAGCAGATATAACAAGACCTGTAACTAAAATTGGATAAATGAGGAGCATGGAAGGCTACGGTAGGGTTAAATGCCTGCAGCATAAAATACCCCCAAGCTTATTTACCCACCGAACAACCAAATGCCAGGTCTTTGGATACTCACTGGGAAATATAGCTGCAAGCAGCAATTAAGAAGACCAGGCAATGTGCACATTTGAGTTTTCCTATAAAAGCTGTAACTGCATAATTAACAGAACATAAATTACAAATTATACAAATCATAATTAATATTGATTTTAATGAGCAAATTTTAAGACTATTTTAAGGTCTTTAAAATTAAAATTAAAAGCTACATGTTTGATCTGCTGCATGAGAAGGTTAATATTATGGAACTGTAGTTTGGTTTGATTCAGGCTGCAAAGTTTCAGACTAGTCAATTTAACAAGAACATATACAAGGCTGCCTACCTTTCTGGATATGTGTGCTCACTTCACCACTGCATATATAAGTGTGTTTCATTGCATGGATTGTCGAGGACAAATTCCTGTGTAGTCAAACAGTAGTCAAATGTATCACTTTTTTGATTCCTTTCTCTTTTTTAAATAAATATGTCCTTTGTAATTCTTAAGGCTGAAGGTTTTGTCTTTTCCCACAGGTATTATAACTAATCTTTCACAATAATTAATTAGCCATTGCTGCTTTAAAGTGACAAATACATTAGTATATGGCAGCATTCTCTTAGTTTCAGACATGGAGTGGCTACTCCTAAAGAATTTGAAACGCATCTAAAAAAAGATTTCCTCAATTAGTAATTATGTAAAATTTCCCTGGACATGCAAAATGTTATGTACAGACACTTGCTTGCTTATTTTCTTGTTTGTCATAAAATGTGTTGGTGGTTTGATCTCTACTTCCAAGAGTGTTCCTGCAAGTCAGTATGTTTACACAAGTTTGAAGTGCTAATGCATGGACAAACAGCACTCGCATGAAATAGATTGATTCTGAAGTAAGAAAAAAGTCCCACACAACTAGCCTTGTTACACTGAGAGCTGCTTTTTATCTTCCGTTCAGTTCTCGGCAGGAATCTTTGGGTCATTAGCTGACAATGTTATCTTCTGAAGGAAATTCGGTATTTGGTGTTCATGGAAATAGCAATGTTACTTAGAAGCAGGAAATAAGTCATTTAAAGTCTGAAACTTTTTCATTTTTATATAGTATGGAACTAATCTTGTTTCTATACTCAAACCAGTGTGATTTTTGTTCTAAACAAATAACAGTCAAGCTTATTCTTTATAATGAGTGTAATTTATTTTTAGAATATTATAAATAGTATTTTACTTGCATTTCTGTAGAAATGTAATAAATTTAAATAAAATTGAAATCAAATAAGTTTAAAATCAGAATGACAACTTCCTCTTAATATGTAATTCATATGAAATGATCAAATCATTTAGTTTTAATAATTATAACACACTGTAGCTATTAAAAAACAAGCTAGCTGCATCATTAGCTGTATACAGTGATGGTGGTGTTGACAGGTTACAGTGATTTAGAGGCAAGAAGCATGTTTTTGCATGTATTAAAATCAGCATTATGTTATTTCACTTATCAAATGGTGCCACCAACCTACCAGCTTTAAAGCATTGTCAGTAACATGACACCTGTAACTCTGCACATGAGCTCACAATTTACCTCGAGAGGTGAATTATCAAGAATAACCAGGTCTCACCATAATTCATAATTCATTCAGTTCATTGCCACTGAGCGTATCTCACTCAAATTGATATAGGCTAATGCTAAACATTTCATGAATCCTAATAAATAGCATGCATTTTATTTTTTTCTATTAAAAGGTGATATTACATATAGCGTGGCTGCATTACTGTAGAGGATATTGAACCACGGTTTAAAGATTTCCACAGCATTACATGTATTCATAATATAGATTGTAATCCAATCTGTGCTGTATACAAAAAGGGGTTCGAAATCGAGATCTATTATTTAAAGATGTAATATACCCTCCGGTTTGACTCCTAGAGAAAAGGGATCCATACTTTATACGTAAATTGACCCATGTCAGATCTTTTAAAAAAGATTTGCAAAAAAAATTGGCTTCAAATGCTGAATGTCAAACTCTTCCCTCCAGTCACCTGACCTTAACCACAGTGAACATTTAATAGGGCATTTGCTGGTCCAAAAACCCATGTATTTAGTATTATAACCAGATACTCTGTGGGGCATACTAAATTACTGCTGGGAGAACATGAATCCTCATGTTAAGATAATGCCTGCTCATGTGCATCCATTTATTAAATCAAGGGAAGCTCTGGAAAAGATGTAATTATTCTTTACCACTTATTTTATTTTTCACAAACTGAAAAACCATAACAGTTTTTATCAATTCTTTAAAATTAGAAAGTAAAATATTTTTGTGCATACAGTACCAATCAAAAGGCTTTTTCCATTGTTTATTTCTTCCACTTATCATATAGATGGACTTTTTTGTTTTACAATTACAGACTGTAGTTCATCTGTGTTCTTTGTTTTTTTAGTCCCCTGTTGGTTTTCTGTTCTCTATTGGTCAGGAGCATTACAAATCCGGTATAATTTGGGTGGTGGATTGTTTATTGTCAGTTCTGCAGTGACACTGATGTGGTGAGGGGCTGTGCAGCTGTGCTACTGTAGTTTCAAGTAGCTCTGAAATGCATATTTCAATCCTGTCTATGTAAAGTGCAGTGATATTTTAAACTTATCATTTTATCAAATTAATATTTATCCTTTGGGATATCTCCCACTGATATTATTTCTAAACGCCACAGATTGAAATGTCTGCTGCAAGAGCTTGACAACATTTGTCCTGCGGATTTCAAATCTCTGTTTTTCCAAAGCATCACCGTTTAAGAAAGTGCTGCACTGTGAATCCTAGGTGGTATTGAACAGATACAACATGGTTTAACTATGAAATATTTGCCAAGGACTAAAGAATGTTGCACTACTGCACATTTCCCCTATGCATTTTCATTATAGTAAGTCGTGGAGAAATAAGGACATTGAAGTCTGTGTCTTCGCTCTGTGCCCGTGCGTTACTTTAACCTTTCAGGTTCCCATGCTAACAATTTGCGGAATGGAGCAAGGTGTGCATTCTGGATGCTGCACAGTATGTGCTTTGGGTTTGAAATAAAGTGAAAGGTGGACCAGCGGCTGAGAAGCTCAGAAAAGAGTGCATGAATAAAAGATACTACAGCTATGTACATGCAGCATTTTTTCTTACATCTACCAGAATGTGAGGAGAAATCAAGACAGAGGAAGGGACACCGGAGAGCATGAGTAAGGGGGGAGAGAAGTTGTACTCTTCTACCCTGTCAGCATGGACACTAGTTTAAAGTGCATTGGGGATAATAGAGTAAGAATAGCCCTCACTGTCCTGTCAACTTTCTGCATGCCCAATTCCCTCTGTTGCACTACCACAACACTTCCCTTACCCCACATCTCTCTCTCTCTTTGTCTCTCTCTTGCTCGTTGTTTTGCTCTTCCTCCCCATCTCTGACTTTCTCTCATTTTCACTCTTTTATTCTGACTACACTCAAATATCCCACAATGTTTTTACATAAAGAAACATTACATGCATCATGAATAATTGTATTTCAGGTTTTTGTTTAAACCACAAATTTTCTGGCTGTTGAATACTAATTAAAAAATGCAGTGTAATGTAGGACTAACGTTGACACAAAATGTATTCTTAATGCAGTTTGCAACATTTTTTTTTTTTTGTATTTAGATGCTATACTAAGAATAAAAGTAGATTAGAAAAGCCTAAATAGTACAAACGGGGCTGCTACTTTTTAAGGATCTCAGCCTATTCTCCAATTTTGACCCCAAGAAGCAGTGCAACCATTACAATTATTAAAGGATCTGCAATATTTTAATCAAACAGATATTTATCTGAATGATATCTAGCATGTTATGGTGAATCTTGTGATGACTCTCCATGTGTATAAGGGAAAGAAGTACCATACATTAACATGTGTGCTCTCAAAACTAGTCAGAATGCTTTTTTTGTTGCCTCTTCGGCAGATACCAATATCAGATACAGTAAATGCTTTCCACACATTAGGGTCTTGGGTATTAGGTTGTTGCCTTTATTATTTACTCCGCGATAAAATATTACAGAATATATCGCTGTGCGTTGATCGGTTTCATCAGGCGTTGTTAGGTTAGGATGTGTTGTTTATAGCTGTGTGATGTTACAGCAGAAAATCACTTAAATATCAAAATTTATTTACAAAATGTAGAAAGACCTTGATTTCTGTTCAACCAACATTAGTTCGGCTCTCACTGCAGTACTGAGATGAGGTGTTAAAGATAATACTAAAACAGCAAGATTAGGCACAAAATTTTCAACTTCTTTGTAATTGCCTTTAGCACTCAACTGTTTCCACCTACTTGCTCTTGTTCTTTGCAATGATCGCTCTGTATTTTTGTCTTTTTCCTTTGGCTGCTGTTCGCTCATTCGCTTTTTTTCCTCCCACATTGCTCAGTTCTCATTCTGTGGTCATAAGATGAATTTCATGTCTCTCTTGTCATATTGTGACTGTGCTATGACTAAAGTGAGCATTAATAAGGGTTGTAACAAGGACCAGCAGTGGGAAGTCAATTCCACGTCCTACACATGATACATGCACAGCCACCGAGACAAGGGTCCGATGGGATGATATTAGAAAAAGCCAGAGCTATGGCATGGAGCTTTACTTCGTAATAATACACAATTGCAGACTATAAGATTGGCTGTGGTTTGTTCTACTAACTCCATAGCAACTACAGAATGTGGGAGCGAACGGCAAACTGAGAGCTGAACTGCACTGGAGTTCATGCGTCAGTTCCTATTAATGGAATGATACATGTCAATTAAATAGTGAATGTGAAAAACAGCACTCTGTATTGCAGTTGGGTTGGTTTGTCTCATTATGAGTTACATACATTGCAAGAATGCTTTTCTTCTGTGCATAAAGATTTGCAGAATTATATGGTATTATCTAAGATGAAGAAAATACACACATGATTAAAAACCTAGTCTTTTGCTATAAAAGCCCCTTTTATTTGCCCAATAGTGCATGATTGTGTGTGTAGCTAAGTGTGCACTTCCTGGGAGTAATTGGCTGAGACGGCCACTGCTTGGCCTAGAAATTAATTGAATTCATAATGTTGACTTGTTATCTGTTTTTAGCGCACATGCTAAAAGCCTGGTTCATTTAAGAGAATATTCATGCACAAGCACATCCTCGGCAGGAGAGGGAGAAAACGAAGCGAACTGTGGTTCTCTCTCTCTATCTTTTGCTTTCACCTTTTGTCATTCGTCTCACTAGTTCTGGAGGAAGAACTTTGTAGAAGGAGGAGACATAAAAAGGCTTTCATGTTTCCAATAGGTTTAATTAAGTATAGAAGGACAAAGACATCAAACGTCCACCGACAAGCAAATTCGTGGAATTCAATCTGCTTTCTCTGAACTGATTAAATGAGAGGGATTAATGCTATTAATTTTAATCTTTAATGCACATTAAACGCTTCCACTCAGTCCAGGTTTTCGGAGTGCAGATGCAGGATGGCATTGTTCTCAGGGAAAGTGAAAGATGAAGAGATAAGACAAATAGATCCCCAGTGCTGAGAGGCAAACATGCAAACCGCTAAACGACTGTGCTGTGCATCATAGTAATCTGTGTTAAAAATTTTTTTAAACATCTATGTCTGTATTAAATGCATTTTAAACAATATTATTCCTGACATTTAAGATGCTAATAGAGTAGTAACTCAAAGTAATTCGAGGCAAAAGGTGAAAGAAAGCTTATAATAAAATATGATTTATCCAGTTTCTCAGACACAAAGACAAAAGTCTCACTGTGACATGCACAGCATGCGGACTGTCAGTTTAGCTGCAAGACCTAAACATTCATGACAATCCAAAAAAAAAAATGGCTTTCTTACATGCTCATATTATTTCTTGTTAATTTTTTGACTAATGATTTGTGGTTAAGAATTTTCAAAGATGCGAATTTTAAGCTTGAACATTTTTGAATCTACATGTGTATATGGTAGTAATAAATATAGTACTGAAATTTTGTCATACTATTATGTAGGCTTCCAGCAGATTCCACAGACTAGAAAATGTCTTCGTTTGGTAAATTGACATGAATATTTTAGTTTCCTCTAAAACAGAGCTTTTGTTTTGTCAGGGACATGCTCTAAATGTGGTTTGAGATATCGCCTGAGGCAAGCACTTTTTTACCACAGATCGTAGATTACTGAATTATCCAGTTTAAATATTCATGCATTAAGTAACAATGTAACCAGGGCTTAAATGTGGCTGACAAAAAAGCCATGTCAATCAATAATAGGGACTTCATTATTTTTGTAGCTCAACTTAGACTACCAAGGTTTGATCAGACAGGAGTGTATATCGAGCAATATATGATCTATTAAAATATGTTGCACAGTAGTGGAGATTCTATTTTGATATTGTGTGTGAACAACAAAAAAATCTTGTTCAAAATCTGAAAACCGTTTAACTACATCAGTCACACTGATGAGAATATTTGAACAATGGTCAGCATACTTCTCTCATCTCTTTGTCTTGACTGCTTAATCCTATACTACAATTGTGGGAGTTCCCATGCTCATATAGGAGAAAATGTTTTGGGTACTGTGCATATATACCCATGACAGCGCACCAATCCATTGCTAGACACAGACACACCTTTTAGGGGCAATTTAGATAGGGACATGATTTACAGGTGTTTAAGCCATGGGAAAGATTTCTCTATTCCATCTCTCCTGCTCTCTATCTCCCTCACACTCCCTCCATCCCTCCCTCTCATACACGTTTCCACTTTGGGAATTAAGCCTGTATGACAAATGTGTGTTGGAACATGAAGGACAGAGACTAGGTCTGCAGGGATAAGAGCTCCTGAGATGTTAATACTGCTCATGTTATCAAGTTGCCCAATGCCCCAAGCAAGAATATGGCTTATATTCAACACTGCTGAAAAGGACACTAAATGACTGCTTTAATTGTCTAAATGGTAAGACAGCTAGACAGCTGTTCTTTTAGAGCAATATAACACAAGTTGGCATGGAATTACATTATTGTCACTTTGAGCTGCCACAGTACCAATGAAACCATGTGAAACTAAAGCTTTCTGTAGGTAGGAGTTGACATTATCCAGACAATAATCATACCATTAAAATCTGTAATCGTATGTGGTTTGTGTAGCTGGTGATCCATGTAGCTGGTGATCCATGGGACCTACTATGGTCTGGTACAAACAGGACAGGTAACTGCTCTATGAACACTGAAAAAGGTCTTCAAGATGACTAAAACAAACTGTGAAATGCCATTGTCTGTGAATTTACATATTTAAGGTGAAGCAATAAGTAAGGCGTCTAATAATGTGAGGGTTACTACCCACATCGGTAACTTCTGTGGACCCACAAGCTTCAGATGGATAGCCAAACACCCTAACCACTGAGCATAAAGTCTGCACCTCAAGCATGCTATTGTATATTTTGTATACAATAAGTAAGTGATCTGCTACAAATGTGTACTACATTAACAAATGAATTATGCCATTTAAATATTTGATTTTTATAGTACCAAAACCTGGACACTATAAAAGCTTAATGTATAGAATCTACCTCCTAAAAATCTTAAAAACCCCATGTGGTGAGGATCTGTTTATGTTACACGTCAAGAAAGGAATCAAAGATTACAGCTTTATAGCAGAAAAACAGGCTTAACAAAATATTTCCAAAAGTTTACAACAACTGGTCTTTGGCAGGATGATGGATTTTAGTTCTCCAGGTTTTTTCCCCACATATGTGATGGATGAGTCTATATCCTCTTAATTAATGGGTTACCTTTTCTGGTAGTACCCTGCCTCTGTACTGTTCACACATGCAGCCTGAACATGGCAGTGTACGAGATTCCTCACCTTCACACAACCATCATTAAATAACATCAAATTCACACAAGCTTATTTTTTAATAAATATAAAATAATGATTAAATAATTGAAGTGATTTAAGAAAATGATTCTATACTGTTTTTTTCAGAACGAAGTTCAAATTCAAATGAGTTTCTTCATCAAAGTCCCTCTTATACTGATTGTAGATTGAAGTCCACCAAGGTCATCGCTGTTGCAATCTGGCATGTTGTGGTTGAGGAGCAGACGACACCTTAAAAGAAAATCATTAGAAGCACTGTAATTAAGTAAAAGGCAGAAAAGCATGGCTATAGATTTCTTTTTAATGAAATACTTTATTTGACTCAGGTTATGGTCAAGAGATGACATGGTCTGACGTTAACATCTTAGTGTTAGAAATGACAATTACTAGATCTTATTTCTTATTATATTATTTAATAATATGTGCTACCTACTATGGTTTTTACAAAAATTTATCCAGCATAAAATGTCATTTGACTGTAAACATCATCTCCATCTTCTCGAGTGTTTCATTGGCCTGTCAGCCCATGAATGGCAGGTTTACATAACTGTGTATATGTGTAGTCCTCATTAAAGTACTTATGTATTAAAAAAATATATAGAAAATAAATATATAGTATTTAATATTGTAATAAATCTATTTCTATTATGCACTTTAATACATGAGATGTAGTGTGACTTTGAGAGAGAACCACAAATGTTCTGGATGCTCTCCCACCATGTATAAGGTACAGTAGATAAGTCAGTAGCAAGCAGCAAGGAAGCTGATGTGTTTAAAGTCAGTATTTAGCGCCGTCATTCTAGTTTCAGTGTTTCGACATTTATAAAGCTATGAACAATCAATTCATGATGGTTACCAACACCAAAACACAATTTATGCAGTCCCTTGTCTTTGCCCCGCTGTGCAGTCCACCCTGGATTGTCCAACTTCACTACAGTAATGTGCAAGGATCCCTCTCTCATTCTCTCTCTCTCTCTCTCTCTCTCTCTCTCCCTCTCTTTTTCATGCTGTGTGTGGGAATATGAGCATGCCTGTACATGTACCTTAGCTGAGCATTTTTGATGCTTCACTGCAATCTGTAATGTATTCACTCCAGCAATGACCCCACCCGCTGAGCTCACCGAACTGCCCTAAAACCCTGTCAGACTCGTTCACTCTGCATTTCATTATTCATAAACTGAAATTAATAACCATCCTTTGTCCCTAGGCTGTGTGTGCGCACACTCTTGTGTGGGTGTATATACTTGCCCCTAGGCTGTGCTTGTCTCTTTGAGGGGTGAAGAGAGGAAATGAGGCTGGAACGCCGCAGGGATTGAGAAAGTGTGAGGAAGAGGGGGGAGAGTGGCCCTGGCACTAAACACATCCTTATAGAATATTCACTGTGCCCAAGTGACATGACATGAGATAATGATGGAGATGGACACTAAAGAGTAGCGGATGGGAAGTGAAGGTTTCATTGTTTACTGTTTTTAGAGACATTGTGATGACAGCATGTGCAGAAGAGTTTGGGATATTTTATTCTGTCTAACGAAATGACAAAATTTGTCAACAGAAATTGGAGCTCTGTCTCTTTTTTCTAAAAAATGCCTTAGTAGCAAAAGTTTCAGGCATATGGGTTTCCTAACTGCTTCAGGAAGGTGCTTGTAGTAACCAGAAAATGTCTTGCAAACATATCATAAACAATTTTTAACCTTACATTTCATCTGGAATAAAATAACTAAGAGTTTGTTGTAAAAAATATTTCAGCATGATAAACAGGCTATATAAAAATAAACTAAAAAGTTCGCTTGGAAATTTATTAAGGATGTAGTTTAAAGTGAGGTTCGGGCATGTTATCATACTCTTGTTCATATTCCCTGTTTGGGTTAAAATAAATTATACTATGTATCATCTTATAAAAGTGTGTGTGTTTAAAGTGATCTAACAATAAAAATACTAAGCAAACTGATTTTAAAAAAGTGGTGTTTGGGTGAAGCAGTTAAACTGAAATTGTAGATTAAACATGTTGTTTTCCTTTTCATCTGGTTTATATTAAAGCACTCTAAATTGATGAGTACAGATCTTTTCGCTTGGCATTATCTTTGACAATTTTGAAAACTTTCTCCAGCAACCCTTTTCCTCTGGGACTTTGTTAAGGCTTATTTAGATGCTGCTGAAGAACAACACACAAAAGCAACAAGGACAATAGAAGAGGTTCTAAAATATAGTTTCAATACTGCTTACACTTTTGCTGCATTTAATGGTGACTACGTTTCATGTCATGTTCCATAAACAATTGTTTTTGCAATGGTACAGTTTGCTTTCTGTAGCCATAAGTCAATTAACAGATGTACCCTGCTGTCTACATGATGCAATATAAATATTATTTTATTAGACTGGTCCACCTTCTTGCCTTTCTCTATTGTTCTGATTTTGGTATTTTGTGGTCCTTCTAGGCTCTTACAGTTGACAGCATGAGTATTTTTTATCAACCTGCAACAATGCCGACTTAAAAGTAACAATCTACAATGCACTGTTGAGACAGCTTGCTGTCATGCTGTCTACTATAGTCGTTTTTCTTTTACAGTATCATGCTCCCACACACATCAGTGAGACTTGGCCACTCACCAGCAGGTTCATCAGTTAAACTTTTAGTTGGCCCATTTTTGGTAGGTAATAACCACTTCACACTGGGAACCTCTCCTTTAGACCTGCTTATGAAAATGCTCTAACCCAATTGTCCTGTGATTACAATTTGGACTATTATTGTCTAATTTGTCGTCTTTAACAAAAATTGACAATTACAGCAACAATCTAAAGTTCCAGCAACCAGCATAATACGAATGGTATTTTCTTTATGAATATTGTCATGATTATGTGGAGGCACTTTATAATTAATTAATTGTAACATTTATAATCATGATTAATGGCAAAAATGATTAATTGTCTCATCCCCAGTCCAGAGTTTTCTCTGCTCTATTTCATAATACCTGCTGTCCATAAAACTGGGCAAATGCTTCCAAGATCATAAATCTATGTTTGTATTGCCATCACAATGACGTAGAAGGCACAGAAAGCTTGGACAAGGCAACTTCTTATTTTTGTTTGAATACTTGAATTCAGAAATACTTCATAAATCTAAACCATGCCAACAGTGGCTCTCTGAAGTAAGACATTTATTCGTTGAATATTAATGTTATGGGTCACCAACTTAAGCTCGCTTTATTCTCCTTGCAAGACACTTTTCTGTAGTCGAATGCCCAAAATAAGATCATAAGTTACAGCTAACAATAAGATGATTGTACACAGACACAATGAGTCACCTTATAGTTGTCCCAGAAACTGTAATGGATGGAATTTGAACGTCAAATTTCATTAGTTTCTTTTTAGGTCCTTTGTTTTTTAATGTGCAGTGGGACAAATCAGTTTGTCATTACAGTGTCTTTCATGACATGGCATTGTTCACCCTGGAGAGAAATCTCAGATGGCCTTTGTCCACAATGGCCCTCTTTTAGAAGTAGCCTACCAGCTGTGGTCATAGGTCTGGGAATAATATTCAACTTGTATCCAAAGAAGAGAGTCATTAAAGGGTGAATGTATCTTTGTGTGTGGGCGTTCACATTTTTTAATCTTTTGCGTCTGGACATTACAGTGCAGGGACAAATTTAAAATGTTCTCTCTGGTGATTTCATAGTTTGTGGACATAGTTATTTCACATGAAGGGGAAGAAGTGGGTTGTGCGCGTATGTGTGCTGATGTAATGTAAACAAATGAAGATCCACTCAGTCTTAATGCAGACAGCTGCTGGAGTTTCAGTAGTGACAGATGGAGTCTTCAGAGAGAGTAATACTGAGATGAGACTTTTTAAATTATTGAGTGTTTACTTCGTCCTACTGCTGACTTCCTGTTACCTTTAAACATGAAAATAAATGCAGCACAGTTACATAAGACAAGGAAATGCAAGTTTATTTACTATTAGTAATAAAAAAATATTATTAAAAATAATTTAAAGTAAGGCAGCACGGTGGCTTAGTGGTTAGCACTTTCGCCTCTCAGCGCTAGGGATTCCCGGTTCGAATCCCCATCTGGGTGGAGTTTCCATGTTCTCCCCGTGTCTGCGTGGGTTTCCTCCGGGCTCTCTGGTTTCCTCCCACAGTCCAAAAACATGGATCAAGTTAATTGAATTCTCAATATTGCCCCGTTTAGAGTGTGTCTGTGTGAGTGAGTGTCTGCCCAGCGATGGATTGGCGCCCTGTCCTGGGTCTATCTGCCCAGCGCCCGAGACGTTCTCCCCTGGATGGGCATGGGGAACCCCACCGCGACCCTAATAGAGGATAAGCGGGAGATAATGAATGAATGAATTTAAAGTAAGGGCGGCACGGTGGCTTAGTGGTTAGCACGTTCGCCTCTCAGCGCTAGGGATTCCCGGTTCGAATCCCCATCTGTGTGGAGTTTCCATGTTCTCCCCGTGTCTGCGTGGGTTTCCTCCAGGTTCTCCGGTTTCCTCCCACAGTCCAAAAACATGGATCAAGTCAATTGAATTCTCCAAATTGCCCCGTTTAGAGTGTGTTTTTGTGAGTGAGTGTGTGCCCAGCAATGGATTGGTGCCCTGTCCAGGGTCTATCTGCCCAGCGCCCGAAACGTTCTCCCCTGGATGGGCATGGGGAACCCCACCGCGACCCTAATAGAGGATAAAGCGGGAGATAATGAATGAATGAATGAATTTAAACTAATGCCATTTAAAATAATTAATGTAATTTTCAAGGTGTTCCAGTTTCCTATAGCTTATATTCATTTGTATAATAAAAATATCTAACTTGTAATGACTCGTTTAATAAATATCGATTCAGCTAACATTATTAATTACACTTTAAAAAAGTGTTAAAAAAATAAATAAATAAAAGTGGGTGGTATATGGGCCTAAAAAAAAAACATTTAACAGTTTTTACATTCCAAATTCATAGTCTTGCCAAAAAATAACGAGGCCTTTCCCTCAGAGCATGCATTAATTTTAAGAAAATGTCTGTAAGTGCTTTTACACAGAGCTGGATGCCTAGCTCAAGGTTTTTAAAACAGAGGAGATATTCGCATGCCTTTAGCTTCATGCTGCAGTGTATTTGACAATACCGATTTGTTCATTGTTTTTTAAACTACAGTGCTTATTTACTTTCTCTACAGGCAGTATTTTAGGTGAGCTAACAGGTTATACACATTCTGAGCTCATCCGTCTTTTCTCGAGAGACAACAAAGCAATTAAATTATGTTTTAGGGCACTATAAAACAAAAAAAATCGTTTCACACCATAGCTAACACCTACACTCTGTTAAATATAATCCTCTATATATAAAAAACAACTATGACTCTTTGTTCATTTTTGGCTCATGAAACGGAATAACTAAACTGCTGGCAGACTAAATTAATCACAAGTTTAGTCACCCTTATGTTGACTTGTGTGTTTTATTTAATGGTTAAATAATTCAATGCTTTAGTTAGTTTGTTTATGTAGCTAAATGTATGTATGTTTAAATTATGTAACCAAACCCTTGTAATTTAAATGTATGGTGTGAAATGTTGCTGTTCTAAACAAAAAAATATATAATTCTGTGTTTTATTTTGGATATTTTCATTCATTCATTCATTCATTCATTCATTCATTATCTCCCGCGTATCCTCTATTAGGGTTGCGGTGGGGTTCCCCATGCCCATCCAGGGGAGAACATCTCGGGCGCTGGGCAGATAGACCCAGGACAGGGTGCCAATCCATCGCTGGGCACACACTCACTCACACAGACACACTCTATATGGGACAATTTTTGAGAATTCAATTGACTTGATTCATGTTTTTGGACTGTGGGAGGAAACCGGAGAACCCGGAGGAAACCCACACAGACACGGGGAGAACATGGAAACTCCACCCAGATGGGGATTCGGACCGGGAATCCCTAGCGCTGAGAGGCGAACGTGTTAACCACCAAGCCACTGTACCGCCTATTTTGGATATTTTTGTCACTTAAATTGTAGACCTGTGTAAAAAATTTAAGTTCACTTACCCCACCCTATAAGATTCTGCCCTATAAATTTTATAAACACATAGACACTGCGCCCAATGACTGCTATTTAACTTTCACTTCTCAAGTGCAATCTGATTTTCAACATCTTTCTTCTACACCAGATTGCACCTCTATTCCCCAGGCATAACTCGAGTTAAACAGAGCTACCTTTTAGGTCTAGCAAGAGGTTGAATGAGAGGAGAGAAACCGATTGTTGATCCTCCTCCCTCTCTGCCCCCAAGAGAGAGAACTGAAGTCAGTGAAGAACTATAGAGGTGGTTAGTGCAAGTTTTACATTTTGTCCCCTGTGCGTGAATGAGTGAGTATGTGGCAAGCAATAGACTTCATGTCCTGTGTACATCTGCCCAGCACCTGAAATGTTCTCTTCCGGATGGGCATAGGGAACCCCCTCACCACCCAATATGGGATTAAGCAGGATATAATAATTGGATAGAACAATTAGATTTTTATCTGAATTAAAAGATAAAAAAAATATTATATTAAAAGTATTGATATCAGGATGAATGTTACAGAGTACATTTATTTATAACTACATATTCTAAAGAATCTACTAAAATTATGGAAACTGGTTATCTGATAGAAAGCTGATTTCTTAATTATTTTTTTCTAAATTATCATTTTGAAAAGGACCAAAGCTGCATTTCAGAACGACAAATGGTAATTATTAAAAGTAAATTCTGAGCTGGCTGTTCAGCACAGGCGGTGTGGATAATTATTCTGCTGTAGAATTCATCCTGTTTTCAGTACCACACTTTTAACAGATGGTTTGGAATTTTCTTCCAAGATTTTGCTGCCATTATGTGGGGCATTTTTTCCTTCCACCCATGCATTATTGCAAATACCACTGAAGGCAGCATAACTCCAAAGCATGATGGATCCATCCTATGGAAAGAAAAGTGTTTTCCTCCTGCTAACAACCTATGTAAAATATATATAATAATGAATGTATTTTTTTTTTAGTTTAGCAAAATCTTTTTAGTCTGATGAGCATCAACAACTCTTCTAAGGTTACAGGACATGAGCTTTGATGATCAGACTTTGTTAGATCTATGTTCTTTAAAACACACCTACACCTGATCATCGTCCTATAAATTAAAACTACAATTCCATTGTCAAATTATTATAACCTTTAAAGATTACATCTTTATTTTCTTATCAAATGAATGACCGATTCTAATATATTGTCCGTTTTTTCTTTATTTCTGTTGGTACCATTGTAGTTCATTCCATTAAGATTGTGTTGATCAGTCCATAAATATTTTTTGCCTTTGTCTTAATGAACATTGCTTTGTACACTGGGGTGCAGTTATACTAAAATAAAAAAGAGACTTCCCCTAACTTTTCCACAAATTGGGAAACATACGGTTCAAATCTAGGTGCTTTTTTTTTTTATACAATAGCACTACATGAAATATCAGGAATCAGTAATTAAGAGCTGTTGCCAAATACTTAGTAATGAATGTATTAGTAAAAAAATTAAAGTAAAACAATTAAATATTTCAGCCACAAAAAAAAAGTAAAACAAAATGCTTCAAAAATGCACACAATAGGGAATGAAGCCATGCAGAGGACTAAACAAAACATGACACAGCCGGAGAGCAATGCTGCAAATCCAGCGTAAAGCCATGGTTACACTAGGATGTAAACACATAGCCCTCTGGCTAATGACTTTGTATCTATGTGATAATTATCCAGTGTGTGCTTCTTAGCAGTTACATTGTGTTTTGCATTGTGTGTGCTTCTTAGCAGTTACTTTGTGTTTTGCATTGTGTGTGCATGTGTGTGAATGTGTAAATAGAGAGTAAACCTGTATGTATGCCGTTATGTGAATTGCTCTAGTTTTATTGTTAAAAATAATTTGTATGTTACATTAAAGAGTGCACTGAGGTTCCACAGACAGTAAATCATTGAAGCATTAAAACCCTGGAATCTTGTGTTATTTCTTTTTTTTTTTAAGGTGAAAAATCTATATTGTGCCAGCATCCTGTCTTGATAAGGCACATGATTCAAATTGAATGACATTTTTATTATTATTTTATGGTTCTGGAGTATATTGATTCTAGTAATTTACTTTTTATAAACCTGTTTGATATAAAACCAAATGCTAAACACCACCCAAAATTATCATACCTATGCTAAAGCAGCAAGACCCCAGAACCTTACGAAAACTATAATTGCACTATTAAAACACGTGTTGGTTAAGAATGATTTTAATTTTTTTGTCCAATATTTAAAAGATGTAAATATTAAGCCTTGCTGATTTTAACAACAATCACTTACTGGGTTTTTTCTTTGATTTTGTCAAATATCTTAGTAAGTAAACCTAACCTCGTAATCATGTATTTTACCAGCCTAAAAATATTTTTTAAAATAATGAACACCATCAAATGTGTTAGTTAGCATTTTAGGATGTCATCTTTGTGTACAGTAAGACTGAGTGAATGTTCCTGTTTTTTTCCCCTCAGTAATTATAATTTTCCAATATATTATTATTATTATTATTATTATTATTATTATTATTATTATTATATTTGGCTTATGAAGTAACTATTAACTAAGAGTACTACATTATAAAAAAGATATGTATTGTGAACTACAAAACTTTAAATTCTTGCAGAACCAAAGAAAACACAATTTAAAACAGCATGACCCATGTTACCCATGACTTCCAGAACAGTAAGTAAAACAGCTTCTGCTGATCCACACCATAATAACCTGGTAAGACAGAGTCAGCATGGTCTGAGCAGACTGCTGAAAGAAATGGTGGTGCTACTATTAAAGCATTAATTTTCTTTTCTTGTCATGCTATGCCATATCTAAGCGATTTCCCACCATCGGTGCACAGTGATTTCAGAGGAACTTCAGTGAAACACAGTATCCTAGTTCAAGTGCACTTTCAATTTCTATCCATTTTCAGACCTCGATTTTCTGTGGACTCATTTCATTTCCCAGTTACAAATAAGACTTTTCATATCCATATTTATTTAGTAGTCATACTCACACAGTGTGTCACGTGCAAATGACTTGATTTCCTTCAAGAATTGACTGCCACAAAAATCCACAAACTTTTCTGACAACCAGAGCTAGATTTAAGGATAATAATTGATTATTAGTTAAACTTAAAGAAAGTAGTAACTTAAAGTTGGAGCAATAATCTTGCAAGCTGATTTGAGATTAAAAACAAAATGATGTAAATCTAGAAATGATTACTCATTCAACGCTTCTATTCTAGCATTTGTTCTTTTATTTATTAGTCATTTATTTACATTGCTTAAATGTTTGAAGGCAAAACCTATAAATAGGTCTGGAGGAAGGCATTGAAAAGATGTGATTTCTGGAAAAACTAGGAAGCATGTTGTATAATAATTTCATAATATAGGACTACATACTTTTTCTATAGATATTGTTTGTTTATCATATTGATAAAAACACATGAGCACCTCCTGCTTTCTATGAAAACAAAAAAAAAAACACTTTTGTTTTAAGTCGAGACCTGAAGGGAAGATTCAGGCACCCTGTGATTGATGACTAGCAGAAAATGATTGATGCCTTCCTGTGTGTGTTTGTGTGTGAGTTTGTGTGCACGCGCG
>JAFMOD010000044.1:1067596-1080195 GCA_019802435.1 Corydoras maculifer
AAACTTTAGTACTTTTAGTAAGTTATTGAGTAAATTCTGACCTTCATCTTTTACCACTCACTGCTGTAATTTAATATTTAACTTTGAATTAAAAACCCCAGTCATGAGTGAAGGTAAAAGAAATTCTTACCTGTTACAGATGCTTACTTTTACAGCTCAGTTATTGGAGGTTATTCTTCATTTATTTTTGTTGACAGCACCTCTTGCTAAAAATGTTTTACCATTCCTGAAAGGCGTGCTTATATGGTTTCTGACACCCTTTGATATAGTAATGTGGATAAAAATGGAACACTTCTCATACTCTCAATGACAATAGAAACTGTAGATCTTGAATTTAGAGTAGTTTCCTTTTGTATTGCTTTACAAGAATAACACTTATAGATGATTTTATATATGTAAGTGTGAGTAGACAAGACTGGGTTCATGTAGGACATAATTCTGACTTGTTAATTTAGAAACAGTAAAGTATCAAATTTATAAAGACTAACAGTAATGATTACTAGAATTTGTAATAATTTAAAGGATATAAACAACACTTCATATAGTGTAGTGACATTTATGACCATAAGAATAACATTTGACATTCAGTCACAGTAAAACCAGAATATGGAATAGTTACTTGAGGTCACAGAGTTACAATTTATTGTATGAATATCATAACAATTTACACCCTAAGCACAGCATGTATTGTGTTATGCCAGTTGTTGTGCTGAACCACCTAGCATCTTTTTTATTTCTGGAACTTTTTTTTTTTTTTGTCACTGATGGCTGCCAGCTATCTGTGTCACTATGACTCTAAAATGGCACAAGTGTTCTGCACTGCAGTCCAGAGGACAAAATTCCATTTTGCTGTAAGCGTTTGGCAACTATGGACAGACATTGCCTTGACTATACAGTATATATATATATATATATATATATATATATATATATATATATATATATATATATATATAGTGTTTATATTCTCCTCTACCTGCATGGTCACTTCACTGTGGCAGCCTGGAGAAAACTGGACAAATATAATTTATAATTTCACTTAAGTATTTTCTAAAACTATAGCCACATGTCTTCTATATTATGGACTGCCAGTGCACTACAAAAGTTGTAAATTTTTAATAAACTTGTTATATAAAGCTTTAATGTAATTGCTTATTTATTTTTATTAATACACTCCAAATAACACTAAAATAACTTATTTGTAAATTCCCTTAGTTGTGTTTTCTGTGTAGTTTCAAACTACGAAATATAGTACATGACTCACTGTTTGTATTTTTAAGGGCTTATTGTCATTTTGTAATGTATTTTATACAAATCAGATACAAACACATAACAACTTTTTCTAAGTTAAACCATAGTGGGGTGATGCTCCTTTCTTTAATGTGGTTTCCAAGAACACTGAAATTTATGCACCCCTGCAACCTCTTGTTAGCACTGGCTGCCTCTCATCCCAGCAACACCTGTCTGTCTACTTTTGTCTTTCACTCACTCTCCCTCACACACATAAAATATCATCTGTTCTTTTGTCAGGTCGAATTTATAAATTAGAGCTGCTTTAGAATAGCGAAAGAAAAAAGAATTATGTGGTTTAAACCTTTACCAAAGGGACAGATTAGATTCCAGTGACCATTATTGTATTTTTGGGGCAAGCAACCTGGCACAATTAGGTGTGAATAAGTGTAATTATTCCCTTGAACCGATTCATTATTGAACTAGGTCTGTTCCGTGCCAAGACAGCTGGACCCACCGCTAAATGCCACAGTGTGTGTCTTTCTCTCTATTTTAGTTGAACGTTCTAATTTCATACAGATCAGAAAACTAGCACACATACACACACAACATAAATAATAATAATAATATCTAAAAGACCTAAAATGTTATGGTTAAGACACTCATAAAGTGTGTGAGTGAGTGAGTAAGTGAGTTAGTGAGTGAGTGAGTAAGTGTGCTTGTGTGGGTGTGCATGAACATGGTCAAGGAATAAAGACTCAAGTGGAATGGTGGAGTTGTGCATACTTCAGTGTCTCTCTCTCTCTCTCTCTCTCTCTCTCTCTCTCTCTCTTTCTCACTCTGTGTGTGTGTGTGTGTGTGTGTGTGTGCATGCGTGGGTGTGTTCTTGTTCATCTTTGTGATGTTTATCTTTACCCAGTGAAAACATTTTCAAGGATATTTCCCTCCCTTGGAAGTGACAGATTCTATGTGCTTCTTTTCTTGAAAGCACAGGAGTTTGAGTGTGTGTCTGTTTCATTATTTAAAAACCATGTACACTCCGTACTGACAACAGATGAGAGAAAAGAGGGAGGCAGAGCAGCGTTTCGTGCAGGGGACATTCTTTAGTTCTGTCAGAGATTTGCATTTCAGAATGCCACCAAAAAGAAACGCACAAACCTGAAAAATAAAATGCAGACACACACACAAATTCACGCACACACAAACGCACATGTTTATATGCATTGTGAGGACTTTTAATTTAGAGTGCTCAAATCCTAATCATAATTTAACCTTAAATATAATTTAGCCTTTATTCTACAACCTTGGCATGAACATTTGACATGCCTTTCACAATTACATTAGGTCCCCACAATACATTATATACCTGATACATACTCACACACTGCAACTGTGACTGTGGGGGATTCTTTCATACATTCTAATGAGGAATTACTTGATTGTGAGCATTTGGGACTCAGGAAGAAGCTTTGTTGTTTGCAGCTTTGTTGACTGAACTGTACCACTGTAATGCTTCAATATGAAAATTGTCAAAGAATTTAAACCTGCCAAATGTGGCCCACTGACAGTGGGGAGAACATTATGCAGAATGTTTGTTTTATAGTCTGATCTTGTTGGTGGAGGGAACTCGAATAACAAACATTTTTATGTGTAAACTTAATATATACTTACTTAATATATACACTTTGTAAAAGTACAGGTACCTATCTAAAATATTTTTAACTAAGGTTTCTCACTTTTATTCTTATTACATGCCTATTTAATTTTACAATGTTACAGACAGTGCATGAGGAATACTAAATATAATGTACTACATTTATCAGTATGCACCTCACACAATCATACTTATTAAACAGGATATGAAGGATTGGACTTTCTGTTTTATTAGATATTCTAAAATGATCATTTAAATTCCTTTCAGTACAAGATACATCCAAAATGTGGACAAAAAAAGCTATAAAACTGAAATCTGTATTTTAAATCTTTAACAGACAAAATGATATATTCAAATGACAAAATGTGATGTAATATTCTCACCTGTTGTCTTACCTAATACTGTATTTGACCATAGCCGAGACCACAAGTTCAATACCACCAACTAATAATTTCCTATTAGTAATACAAGTTCTTGCCTTACAATCTGGCTTGCTTATGTCAGAGCTCTGTTTATGCACTCATATTTACTGCCTTTCTATTCTTGCTTGCATATTTTATGTTTATTTTTCTTGTCTTTTTCATAGAACTCATTTGATTTGTTTGTGATGCAGCTGTGGATATGTAAAAGGGAATAAGATAGATGGAAGCTTTTATTATTACCATCCCTATAAGCTGTATTACACTACATTACACCACACTGTTTCCACCTCAACACACAACACACAAAAAAAATTCTAAAAAAAAAACACAATTCTAAGGGTGTAAACCAAAAATATTTTCATGCTAGGGTTGGCTCAGTTATTATCATACAACATATAGATGTACTTCTGTGTGAATATGCAATAATAAGTGTAAGTTTCAAAGGTTCAGGAAAATCCAATATGTTTGATTATTTAACTGTGAAGGCATTTACAAAGTCTACATGGAAATCAATGGCTCCAGAAAAGTTGGAAAGATGCCCATAATGTCGCATTTTCTGCCAGTTTATAGGAGTCAGACAAGCAAGGTAACTATGTTGAAAATCTGCTTCAGAATAAAAAGAAATCTACTTGCTCGTATATGAAAGAGCTCCAGCAGTCACTGTGCCAATTCATCCCTTGAGAACCAGGTCAATAACATGATTTCTGGTACAATTTCAGAGTACATTACTTTCCTTCCAGACATAAAAAGGACACACATTCAAACACAAAAGAAAACGCACACCCACATACACAAGCTTGAAAGCATGGTATTGAGTGTATTGCTGAAGGGAGAGACCTTGAATGGCTGACAAAAGCAGCATTTACAAAGAATGATTCATAGCAGAAATTTGGAATGAATCTGTTGAGCCAACAAGTAGGATAGGGTTCCAAAATTCCATGAACGGAATATAAAAAAAAATCTAATTTAATTAAATTTTTCCCATATTTGTATTTATACATGCCTCAAATCCTCAAAAAATGGATTTTATTACTGCAAAAATATGTCTGGAAAGAGTAACAGAAGCTGTGTACAATATAGGACATTATATCATTGATTTCCTCATATGCCCCTCTATATGTTTGTGAAAAATGCAAGTAGTTCTTTAAAATGTGTGTTTTCTATGGAAAGAAGGGCATTTTATGTGGAAGGTTGACCTTGTAAAAGTGGATGCCCCTTTAACATCTAAGGCAGGAGCTCAACACTGAGCTTTAGCAGTGTACAGTGAGCGATCGAATACAGACTTCATGCCCGAAGGGTGTATCAACCACCTCCACAGCACCGGATATGATTCAATAAGAGAAGATGATTGGAATCAGCATGAATAAATCAGGAATGACTTTTAACTAGAAAGAAAGAAAACTACCAAATCTGTTAAATAATCCACACTTCATTCAAAGAGTTTATTGTTCAATAAGATAATCCTTTATTAACCCCAAAATGGCGACGTTTACATTATTTAGGATAGGACTTTGCCAGCCCAGTTTTCAGCCTTGTAAATATTGGACCACAGACCAGGGCTTTTGCTAAATATTGAAGGAAGGCCAACTTCCAAGGCTTCCTGCATTTCTGTAAAGAGTTCATTACTGTCCACAGATATCTCACCTTGAGCCTGAGTGCCAGTGCTCTGTTGATGGTAGCTTAGTTATTTAAATCCCTGCTCTAATAAATTGCCACTATTGGGCCCTTGAGAAAGCCCTTAAATCCTTTCTGCTCACTCAGTGCATGCTGCTTTGTAGTAAAGTGACTGTCAAATAAATGTATGTGAGCATACAACCTATTTTATGCCTTGTCAGATGTGATTCCAAGGACCACCCCGAATGAACTGGATCCATATTGGTCTTTTTTTTCTTGAATTGATTCAGATGCACAATTTTTATATGGCCCCGTTTGCATAATCCTGGTTTATCTTTAGTCATTAGCAAATAATCATAACTGGGTCCATTTTATTAAATAAATAACCTATAAAATATTAATAAAATTAAACAACCAGCATGAAATGTTTTGTACCCTTTGGTGTGAAATGTTTGTGTTTGCTTTGTGTGACAAACAAAGGATGGGTCCTCCTATGTTATTATTTGGTTCAGCATTATTTAATTTGTATTTTAGTTTTAAATAGTAAATGTAATATTTCTATAGCAACATTATACTATTAGACATTCAAGTGGAACTGTGTGAATTCAAGTGAAAATATCAAGCGACTTTTTTTCCTTACAAGAAAAACGTAATAACTAAATCTACATTTACCAAGGATATACTGAAATCAGTACCAAGGACAGAGACTGTACGTTTTAAAAGACTGTCCTTTGAGGCTGATGCTAGCTGACTCATGTTCTAACGCTTGTCATTCATAGGTCATGATATGATATTACTCAACTTATTTGCAGCATAAGAAAAGTTTAAATAACTGCAATTTATATATAATACCTGTAAATAGTGACTGTATTTCCGTATGTTTTTTCTATAGGTAACAACACACTCAATGATGTTTTGGTCTAGTTGTCAATTAAGAACCACTAATGAAATTGAGGAAGAGCAGTGCACACACCACTTAACATCTATTAACTTGAAGTAGATGATATGAAGTCAAAGGTTTGTAAATGATTTTGTAAATGATGTTTAGCTGTTTTATTCATATTGATTGTGAATGATATTTTGTTACAGAGCATTAACTGTGCATTAAAATGTGCAGAAACATATTTTCACTTACTGACTGTCATGTCAGATAAAAAGGGTCTTTAAATGTAAACCTACTGTTAGAGCTTTAGTTTTAACATTTAAATATATGCACTGTTGAATTAACACAAAATATTTATTTAATATAAAACTGTAAGTTCCCAAATAGCTTTAGCCATAAAAGTGAATTTGGTTGTATGTGGAAGTCCATTAAATACAACCTTTTCTGTAAATAAAAAAATGTATCTGCAACACAAGTCAGAGTATTAAACTGAAAATCTTCCTCATTGCCCATTTGTATCCTCTCATGGTGTAATTAGACAAACTAAGTTTTTGCCATTGGTGAACCACAAGACATAATGACAAAAGGCTCTGTCTCAAACTGCAGTTCACAGAAATAAAAAGCTGGTGGACAATAGATCAGTGAAAGAACAGAAGCTTCCAATTATTCCTACAACCGACCCTCTATTATAAAAACGGTGGCAAATTATATCTATCCCTGTAGTTTTACAGACAGTTTCCTTTCAGTTTAGTTATTAACGGAGTCTATAAACTTTTAATCAGTAAAAAGTTTTATATTTTCTGAGTGAACAGTGGGGAAAAAATCTTTTTTTTTTTTTTTTTTTCATTTTTGTAAGGTTTATTTTCAGTGTAGATGATTAATAGTTGTAATTTGTTTATTTATTTTAGGTCAGTTGCATAAAAAATTTGTTAATTGCTAAATTGATTTACATCTATTAATGAAACACAAACCGTTAAGATTATATAATTTTGCTGGAGGGCGGCACAGTGGCTTAGTGGTTAGCACGTTCGCCTCTCAGCGCTAGGGATTCCCGGTTCGAATCCCCATCTGGGTGGAGTTTCCATGTTCTTCCCGTGTCTGCGTGGGTTTCCTCCGGGTTCTTCGGTTTCCTCCCACAGTCCAAAAACATGGGTCAAGTTAATTGAATTCTCCAAATTGCCCCGTTTAGAGTGTGTCTGTGTGAGTGAGTGTGTGCCCAGCGATGGATTGGCGCCCTGTCCTGGGTCTGTCTGCCCAGCGCCCGAGATGTTCTCCCCTGGATGGGCATGGGGAACCCCACTGCGACCCTAATAGAGGATAAGCGGAAGATAATGAATGAATGAATTTTGCTGGATTTCTGCTTGAAAAATAAGTTACTAGATTTAATTTAACAAAATATAAATATTTAATTATGCAATGTACTCTTTTTATAGGGGTGTAAATATTTTTTATTAGAACATTATATGTAATTTTATTTTGTATAAAAATTTTTTTTTTTTTAAATATTATACTAAAATGAAATCACATAAAAACAATGCACTTTAAAGCATTATCATGAAATGTGCATGAATACATAAATACATCTCATTTCATCATGTTAATCAAATGCTAAGGTGGCAGTGGGGTTCCCCATGCCCATCCAGGCAGAGCATTTTGGGCACTGAGCAGATACACCCAGTACAGGGCACCAATCCCTTACTGGTCACACACTTACAGAAAATATATAGGGGAAATTTAGAGCAGCCAATTTACATTCAATCCTGTGAGGGGAAAAAAACAGAGAACCTGTAGGAAACCCACGTGGACACGGAGAGAACATGGAAACTCCACCCAGATCTGAATTTGAACCTGGATTGCTATGAGGCGAATGTGCTAACCACTAAACCACCGTGTCGCCTGGATAGATACATAAAAATATTAAATTAATTTCTAATTAAACTTCAGACCTTTGATCTGACAGCAACCTCAAAAGGGAGCTTTTTGGGTGCAATGAACGATGAATGAACTTTAAAGCTCAGCTAAGTAGAGAGGCAATCAAAATGTTACACCTGCAGGCTGGCCTCAAGTCAGCTGACATCAGCTGACAATCTAGTTTGAGAGAATGCTGTATACAAACCATATTCTCTATCAAAAAGAATCTTATGCTCCTTATTGCTGAAAAAACGTTATCGTTGACTCAGTAATTAGTTTTTTTACATTTTAGCCAAGTTCTAATGCATGGTAAAAAGTGAGAGGTTTAATTTAATGTAAACATGTGACCCCACAATGAGTGTACTACAGAAGAATACAGCACATTTTTTGTCAGACAAGAGCGAGACATGGTTAACAATCAAAGTCGATACTTTGTCATTACTTTATGCATCACTCAAACCCACCTGACAGCTTAATTAATACTTATAGTTTAATATTCATAGCAATAGCCTTTTAAGCCATATTTATGGACAATTTTGAACAAGACAAGTAGCCAAAGTTCACAGTTTTTGAACAGTGGTCCTGCAACTGAATTGAGGCTGGTAAAAGGTAAAAAGCATAGAAGTCTGAGTGAGCTTTGAATATGACTTGGGCAAGTGCTATTGTGTTATAGTTTAAGAGAGTTAAGATCATAAAGCAATAACCCAGTTTTATTTAAACAGGGTTTTTTTTTCCACGCTGGTGGTTTTATAATGACTGATATTATACTCTGACCATTTTAACATGATTTGTAAAAATTATTCCTTTTATTTCTTTGTGAACCTAAAGGTGCAGTGCAATTTATTAGAATTGTTGCATTTCATTGCAAAACCAATAATCTAAATCATGGAAGTTTAAGGACCTGTTTCAAAAACTGTGGTTGTCCCTGCAATAACATCACATATTGTTTATGTTTAATGGACCAACCATCCTAATACCTTTCAGAATTTTACAAGAAAAGTGCTATTGTTAGGCTCAAAGAAAAACTGAAGTATCTCCTGGAATGAAAACCACTAAATTTCATGTGCTTTATTCTCTGATATATAACTAAATATATAACACAAATGTTATCCCTCTTATTTAAAATGAGCATTAGCCATCTGCTAAAGGTGTTTTCCACAAACAGCAGATTCAAAAATGCTCAAAATCCACTTTGAGTAAAAGCTTATAGCAGTCATTTTGTAAACAGAGTTTTTTACTGTGGTGTAAAAAAAAAGCTTTGAGCTGAGCTTGTTCAAATTTTATTCCCTTAGTTCGACTTGTTAATGAATAAATGTTCTTTGCCTTTTTTTTTTTTTTCAAATGACTCATTTTTGTGTGATGTCTAACATTTGCATGAACTTGCCACATTTGAATAAGTTTTAATAAGTTTTTTTCAGTTATTGCATCATAAATGACAAAACTGTTCCTATCAGGGTGTTGTTGCATAAAGCAGGGAGTTCTTATGGTAAGCCCGTAAGCCTGTAAGCCCACGGGTGATAACTCATTAAATAGGTGTGTGTTTGTGTGTGTCCTCGCATAGTCTTTCTGAATCCACTGACAAAGATAAATAGGTACTTGGTTACTTAGGGACTCGGTGGAGGTGAAAAAGGGTTCTGGGTGAAGCTCAGCCCCTGCTCTGGCATGCTGGACGTGAGACCGTGGACACAGCAGGCGCATCCTGCCAACAGTATGATTTTAATCCTCCGGCTTTAGTCCAAAGGCATCTCATTAATATGGTAATAAAACATGATTAACAATGTACAGCAGCTTGCATTACCTTGTGTCAACTGCTTCTCTTGCTGGTAATCAGAACTCGAGGCTCTGAGTGTATGCCTGTGCACGCTTGTGTGGGCCTGTGAGTGTTTCGATACGACCATGAAAAGTGCTTATTAGACACGGCCGGTGAACGATTAATTGTGCACACATTTTAATTTTATTGTTTCCTATCAGCATCTGGAATAAGGTGAATATACTGGGGCATAGGTGTGTGTTTGGTAATTTATGGTTCTGCTTGTTAACAACATAATTTGTTTTAGTTGTGTTCAAGTTTTCTAGCTGAGCTCAGCTGGTGCATTTTCACGACCTTGTTTCGAACATATCCCATACAAACAAACACCTCTGCCTATTTTAATATATTATAAAATATTTGTATAAAATTTTTGTTCCGTTATATATTCCTGCTTGTTATTTTGTTGCTTTCTCAGTTAAATCGGATTTTTACCTCCTAGCACCTGCTGCTAACAATGTCTCCATGAATCAAACTAAACTATTGTGTTTACATGCTTGATTTATGTATTCAGCTTGGTGTAATATTTTATATATTATCATTATATGTATGTAAGTATATATTAGTAATATGCATAATATTTTAAATGATTAATGTTCATCTCTGCTGGGGATCCAGGTTCATGTTTCAGACTGAGTGGAGTTTCCATGTTCTCCCTGTGTCTGTGTGGGCTTTCTCAGAGTTCTCCGGTTTTCTCCCAAAGTCCAAAAGCATGGATTCAAGGTGAATCAAATTTTTTTTTTTTTTATCTAAATTTGGGGTGTGAGTGAGTATGTACCCATCAATAGGTTGGCCCCCTATCCTGGGTCTATCTGCTCGGAGACTAAAACATTTAGTACAGGTTTATGTGGAAGATGAGGAAGTACGAGTTTTTATATTGACAAACCTATGACAGATCGTTTTGATTATTCATGATTGTTATGCAATTAAATAATGACCCTTGCAAATACTATCCAAATCATTGTGTGGTATACATTAGGTTAAGCATTTTATATGGAATATTTATACCCAGATTCTACACGCTATTTCCAGTAATTTCTACAATAGTAAAGAAGGCGCTGGAACTCTTTGTTTAATTTATTATAGCGATGTAAAAATTAATAAGTGGCAGGATGGAAAATGCATCTGTTAGAGATGGAAGATATATTGGAACTTCTGCAAGTGTGCATTGTGGTCTAACTGCTATGATTCTAGCAGATGATGTGTAATGAGGCTGCAGCACTGGACTGACAGCTCCAACTTTCCACTGCTGTTTCACTGAGAAGTGAAGAGCTTAATTCAAGCTGGCGTCTCTGACAAACCGAATCCAATATAAATGAGACAAAAGATTCACTCTATAGCAACAAACCTTTGTTTTTCTTAATGGTTGTATGTGTTTGCGTGGTGAGTTACAGCTAATGAGAATAGACTGCAACCCACTATGTACCCCCGACTACATCCAATACAAAAAATTTGAATGAGTTTGAGAAAACTAAATATTTGTTATGTAATACCACTGCTTCAGCTCTGCCATGAAATATACAGTCCAAATAAATCCTCCATATTGGATTGGACCTTCACTATCGGCACTACCTCCTCAGACTTTGCATGTGCATTTAGTAGATAAGCTGGTTTGGAATGATGAAGTTGTAAAGTGTTTGCTAAAAACTCTTGCTATAAATCCTTACCTGCAAGTTCATAATTTTCCTTGTATTGCAAAATTATATCTCATATTAAAATAGTTTCCAAAGTCTAACATTCTATAATAATAGTTATGTGATGCATTGCATTGATTTAAAACCTCAAAAGCATCAGCTAAAAGCATTTACATACATTAAACTCTGTGTTAAAATTAAAATTTGCACGAAATTAAAGGAAATATAAAAACCAAATTAGACCAAATTAGCAACAGTTAACAGTTAGACCAAATTAGCAACCAATTATCTTGAGCAACAGTAATTAAAAGTACATGTTTTCTGTTTGTTTTCTCATATCTTTCTGGACACAGCCTAGGCTTCTCTGTTATAAAATTGAACTTAAGTCTATTGATGGTTAAAGGCAATCATTTATGCACAGTTTAATAATATCCATGAAGGTTAACGTTGTGAAGTTTGAGGTGGCTCTGTGGTTGCTCAGTGGTTCAGGTGTTGGGCTTTCAATCTGAAGTTTGTCTGTTCGTAGATTCACTGAATTTACCAATGTGTGTTCTTAAGCAAGTTCAAATTAATTTATTTATGTTGGGCTTTTTACAATACTATATTGTAAAAATAAGTAAGACTTGTAAGTCACTTTGGATAAAAGCATGTGCTAAATGACCAGATGTAAATGTTATTGAATTTCGGTTAATCCTGAATTTCTTGTATAATCAATCAATAAAATCATTCAAATGAGTGCAGGTTTACAGGATCATATGGCTGAAAATCAAGACCAAATCTTTATCCATTCAATTTCAGACACTTTTGTAAATGCTAATTTTATTTATTTTATTCATGCTGCCATATTCTTTAAAAAAATAAGTTTTTTTTAATCGAAACCACAAAAGCTGTACTAATTTAGTTTTTTGTTGTGAACAGAAATAATGACTATATATGGCTTTAGGTCATGAAATGTAGCTCTTTGTTCATTTATTTATTAATTTAATTTTATTAAAAGTCTCAGCATTAACTGGTCAAACCTTGGACTGAAAGTGCTTAGACTGTTACCTCTGGAATGACAACCAACAGCAGACTCTTCCTTTCTAAACAGTTCTTGTTACTGTAATATAATGCATTTTAAATGGCCTAGAAATGCCCTTAAAACTTTACCAGACAAATAGTTCTCTCATGTCTTTTGTGTCTATTATGTGTACACAAAGCAGTTCAGAAACACATTGCTAAGTGTTTTGCTTTCATAGAAGTAGTCACATATTCTGATCATTAAATAATCATTTAATTAGTTTTGCATTACTCATAACCTCTGGAAAGGATATAACGCTCAACAAACACTCACACGCAAATGTTCTTTTTTTCCACAGTGGCTTAGTGGTCAGCATGTATTCCTTTTAGCGCTGGGGATTCAGGTTCTAACCCCAACCTGAGTGAAGCTTCCATGTTCTCACTA
>JAFMOD010000044.1:1083325-1126783 GCA_019802435.1 Corydoras maculifer
AGGGGGGCTGAATAATTTTGCACATCGCACTTTTCAGTTTTTTATTTGTAAAAAAATTGTTGATTCATGTATAACTTTCATTCCACTTCACAATTGTATACCACTTTGTGTTGGTCTTTCACATTAAATTCCAGTGAAATATATTTATGTTTGTGGTTGTAATGTGACAAAATATGGCAAAGTTCAAGGGGTATGAATACTTTTGCAACCCACTGTAGCTGGAGCCAGAAAAGTGGTCTGCCATCACTCCAGACAGGAAAATGCCATTGTAGACTTGTAGTCTCCCAAAAATGGACGATACTGCAGTGTTTACTTTGCACATCACCGCCAATAATATATATTTTCCACTACCTTATCGTTCACGGTTGTAAAATTGATGTATACCTTACCCTGACCTATATGTCAGAAAACAAATGAAAATCATTGTTCTTTAAAAAAAAAAAAAAAAAACATGATTAGAAACAGACATACTTTTCAACTACAAAAATGATTTCAGACACATTATTGTCATTTGTACATTTTGTGCTTAAAAAACACACATGTAAAGCCCAGAGGGAAGATCAATGCTACAATCAATAATGTCATAAACACTTTAGAATAATTTAGCCTTATAATGCCAAAAAAAATAGGCTGGATCACCTATTTGATAACAGACGAGACACACAGTGTAAACAGCTATGCTTAAGCTTTCATTGCACAATACAGAGAACTCCACACACAAAGACAGCATGTTTTCATCCTTTTAGTCAGGCTGACTCCTGTCCCACGGCTTTCTTACATTCTTTCATAGGTATATAATCAGGCATTGAAGAAAAAAATACAAAAGCTTTTGAAAGCAAAAGAAAAATTCACTGAACAAGAATAATCCGTACAAAATGTCACATTAGTGGGGAGAGAAATGTAACACTGACCAAGGCTAAAATAAACTCAAAAGAAGTTTAGGGTTACAAGAAACTTTTGAGATTTCACTGAATGGCCACTGAAAGTGGAGAAAAGCTTTAATGTATTTCTATATAAATGTGTAATTTTTTTTTTTTTTTTTTTTTTAGAGTTCTACTCGTGCTTACAGAGCTAAAGGAAATAGTTTTAATGGCTGAACCCTAAGCCCTTCTGCCAATATACCGCCTGCCCTTGGCCACCTCATTTTTGCTTTGCAACCTTGTTGTTAAACAGTAACCAGCCCTCATTTAATCTGGTATAGAAATGTGACCAGCACTAAGAGAAAACATGTTCATACAACCTCAATGTCTACATTTAACTACCATTGCTTTATAGGGGAATAGAAGTCCTGTTAGCTACTTTAATCAATACTTATTATTTTTGTTTGCCAATGACAGGAGATAAAAAACAGTATTATGATAAAGATGGCTGTATGTCACATTTTGGGCTGACAGTGCCGTGTCTGACTTCATGTTCGGTACATGAGACTGAGACACAGAGAAAAGGTTCACAATAGCTCTCAAAATGTCACTGCTTTATAGGGTTTCAAATTAACACCTGTCTGCCTGTCAATCAAATTTTCTTAAGAGATACTGGTGTAAGATTACATTAATTAGCCTGCCATTTTCCCAGAGGGACTTATGGTGTTGCTTGTCAAAATAATGCATGTCAAGTAACTTGTACTTTAGGCTTTGTGGTTCAAGCTAATTGTAGTATGCTCGGGGATGTACTGGGAGTAATGAGTGACCTAGTCTTTTTGGAACAGCGCACCAAACTCCATGCAGACTCACACCATCAGCAATGTAACGATGATATTTTTTTTCACTTACTTGCCAAAGGACATGCTGCTTCATGTCCTTCAGTGCTCTGTGGTGCTTTTGTCATTAAGCTCATAGTGGAAAAGAAAAACTTCTATCCTAACTGTCAATTTAACTGCCCCAAGCTATCGTTTCATAAAAACATTTATGAAACATTAAGACATTTTTTCATTAATATTATTATGATTAGTAGTATTTAATTTTATTGTATATATATTTTCACCTTCATAAAATATTCTACGAATGAAAAATGACAATTCCTTGAAGCTGACACAAAGTATTTTGTGATGAATAAAATACAAAGACTATTGCTTAATGTATCCTTTAATATGCTAATTAACAACCTCACGGGCAATACAGTCACTCATTAAATTCCCTTAAGGCTCTTGCTTCTTCAAACAGGCCAAACCCCTAGGCCAATGCTACAATTTCATTTCAAAGCAATATCAGTGTACCCAGCAGTCAGTCTTAGTTACCATAAAAGGCAGCCTTCTCTATCTAAGGCAGTGCTTTTCACCAAGGGGAAATGAAGAGAGATTACACAACCACATTACTGAAAAAGTTTGGATAAAATTATGAGGCCATTGAGACATAGAGGAGGAATAATGAAAACAGTGAGAGAAACTTGAAACTATTTTGGAAAATGGGTTATGCTCCATGTAACTCAAGAACTTCATAGAATGTGGGGTGGTATCCTCTATTTGATTAACATGCTGACATTTAAGAAAACATTGTTTAAATTTCATGACTGTAGTTCATAAAACACAATTGATAAAAAAAATGTTTTAAGAAAATATTTCATGGGCCATTGCGGGGAAAAAGTTATGGCAGTAAGTAACATTTTTTTAATGTAAAACTACATTATGACATTTATAAATGCATTGGAATTAGACTGAGCCCCATACTTAAGCTAACTCTATAATGCTTGAGGAATATAATAAAGTGTGCTTTTACTTAATTATAACTTTACATGCCATTTTTAAAAGAGGTAAATTGCTAAAATAATGCATGGCAGCATTTTCATTTTTTTTCTCTATGAACCTTCAAATCTCTAAAATCGTTGTACAAATAAAAGGGTTTCCAACAATAAATCATTAATCTTTCCATTTTCTTCTAAGTACAAACTCTTTAAACTCTTAATAATTACACATACCAATGAAGTGGTTTGAAATCAGGGTGGATCAGTTTCGGCCCAGCCTTATATAAGACTATATACTTTCATAACCAAAACCCCAAATTGCAAAATATTAAGCTTTCATTTGCCAAAATTGTAACTAAATATAAATCAACACAACAGCAAATAAAATAGGAATTAAAATAAGCATGCACAAAGTGCATGAATCCATCATTAAAAACCTGCACAAAACTAACCTACTTGGGAAGTATGCCAGGAGGAAAGTCTTTGCTGTCTAAAAAAATACATCAGGGCAAGGACTTCTGGAACAACTTACAATGAACAGATGAGTCAAAAAATCTCTCCTGGCACACCTCCCATGTAGGGCAAATTTGAACAATTGTAGACTAACTGCAAATGTAATTATAAGCATAGTTTCAAAGAAACTTAAGGTTTCATACAGTGTTATTATATGTAGAAGGATTGTTCAGCAGCCTGGTGATTAATAAATGGGGGGTTAATGTCTTCTTCACTTGCAAATGATTGTACACATGATGAAATTCATTCATTATCTTCCACTTTGTGTATATATTAGGGTCGCGGTGGGTTCCCCATGCCCATCCAGGGGAGAACGTTTCGGGCGCTGGGCAGACACACCCAGGACAGGGTGCCAATCTATCGCTGGGCACACATGATGAAATGACTATTTTAAATATCTTTTGATATCCGACCTAATTAAGACCTCTTAATATGTAGCCCGAAAAAGGCTCATCTTTAAATCTAAACAAATGAATTGTAATTATCTAGTTTCTTGGTGTTTCACATGCATATGCTGCACATACCTGTAGTTTTAACAGCAATGTCTTAAAGGAAG
Organism: Corydoras maculifer; assembly: GCA_019802435.1. Lineage (NCBI taxonomy): Eukaryota > Metazoa > Chordata > Actinopteri > Siluriformes > Callichthyidae > Corydoras > Corydoras maculifer. The sequence continues at coordinate 1,087,071 of JAFMOD010000044.1, forward strand.
AGTAGCATTTCATAAAAATTGGGGATTAGTTTAAGACGCATCATAGAAAATATTACATCAACAATAAATAAATGAATAAATAAATCTTCACTATATATTACCAATGTGATATATGTGTAATGTGACTATACACAAAGTACAAGTCTGCAGTTATTTGCTTACGTCATCCATATTTTTATTCTTACTTCTGTAGACATTGTACTGCAAGTCTTGCTATTTTAGGTTTAGGATGTTTACACTGAAAATTACTCTGAAAATCTATTTCCTACAATTTAAATATTTTTGATCACTGTAAGAAAAAAACATGCATTTTACCTATAAAATGACAACATGATTGAATCAGCTTTGTTTTGTACTAAATAGAAATGAATTTCAGTAAGTTTAGCTTTGTAGACATTTTGTATTACATTTCTTTTCCTGTCCAATAAAAACAGGTATTTAATTTCTTGTCTCTGAACATCTTCACCTTGGCATCCTACTTGAGTATTAGCCACATCAATACATGATAATAGGCATAGCATATGTTTGTGTCTGCCTGACTTCCAATGGAATTGAGGTGCTTGGCAACAAGAATGGAGGTCAGACAAGGTGTAAAAAGCTACCAAATTTATGGTATGAATGTGGAGGAAAAAATGAATGTAGTGAATAGGTTCTGTTAGTAACGTTTCTGCCTGGTTTCTTTTCTAATAGCAACATAATGTGTTAGGTTTATATTTGAGTCATTAATTTATTAGTTGCTTGCACTAGGGCATTCTTATTTGTCAGTGTAATACAGTTTAGTTGCCATAGTAACACACACACACACAAACACACATACATATATATTATTTGTATAATATATGTGAATAGTTATTATATTGTACATTGCTAAATACAAAATACAAAAGAATACATAGTATTACTCTATTATACATAGTTATATATTTCTGTGCGTGTGTGTGTGCGTGTGTGTGTACGTGTTCTTAGATAATAGTTTAATCTAAAGAGTTGCATTGATCCCAGACACACAGCCAAAGCCATAAAAGAATAATGTTCAGCCAAAAGATGACCATAAAATACTGCGGATGTTGTTGCTCCAATCGGTTTATCATGTTTATATCATCATTTCTGTGATTAAATAAAAAAAATGCCAGCGATTTGGAAAAAAATCTACCATCCAAGGATGGTAAAAAAAGAAATGATTTTAAAGATGAATTGTGCTCACATGAAAATAGACTTTTTTTGTATTTATCATTGGATCACTTAATCTTAATAAAAAAAACTGAAATGCTTCTAACATTACATTATTAGTAGCTTTGGTTTTGTGACTTTTTAGCTGGCCTTTACTTTTTCAACCATTTCAAAAAAGCTTTATTTTATTTTATTTTTTTCTTCCCCTGATTGATTTTTTTAAAATCAACTCAGTCTATAAAGCTAAAGTGTGTCCTTCTGGTAGTTGCTGTTTTTAATCAAATGTTTATTAGGAACCAGCTAATGTGAAATCTTCAGGGTTTTTGCTTTTATTATCAATGCTGGTCATGAACAGATGATGTTTTCTGGTTGGCCATCCATTTCTTTCTCATGATGAATCACATAAAAGCCATAAAATATTTGTTTACTTGGACTTAAGGATAAACTGGTTACATTTTAATGTTCTGATCTGGGCTACTTTATATATTTGCTATAACATTTAATACACATGTTTACTTGTTACTGTTTTTTTAAGGCAAATTTAATTTCATATTTATCTCACTTCTATGAAAACTTAGAAATTCCTTAAAAAATGTTCTTCAAGTTTACTACAAACCTTCACTTAGACTCAGGAAGACGTGATCACAATTTAAAGGTCAAATGTCATGATCGTTGTGAACTTGCTGTCATCATTTATTTGTGTTATTTGTGGAGGTGCAATATCTCTGGCCTCAGGGCATTTTCTTTATTTTTGAAATAAACAGTTACTTTGACTCAAGAATTAACTTGCTTCATTTTGGTCATCTAAGGTCAGTCACATTACCTCACAACTATCCCATTCCAGTAAACATGTCTGTAGGATTCTCATTAAACTTGTAAAATAACATCTATTTAAAATTGGAATAACATGATGTAAAGTTTTATGGTCCGAGGTTACTATGACCTCACATCCAGCCCATGATATTCTAGACAGCAGACATACAGTGGTGCAGCTTCAAATCTACACCTTTCTATTTAGAAAATCATTTATATATATTTTTTAGAAAACTGTAAGAAATGCAATTGTCTAAAATAGCGTTGGTATTAAGAAAAACTCTTCATTAAGACTGTGGTGTACTAGTATGTCTAACAGAGTGCTTTAGCATGCAGCATTCCTCTGGTGGTTTCACAGTTTGCCGGCATTGTGGTAACAGGGTCATGCCCTAAAAATGGGCATCGATTGGATGAGCTCTGAGGTCATGCTACAGAGAGTGTCCAACACACTTTTTACAAGAACACACACACACACACACACACACACACACACACACACACACAAACACAACATGTTATTTCTTACTGTTTAGTTTGATATACATGGATCATCCCTCTTATACACAAAGACCCAAATCAACGTTATTGTGCTCATACAAAACTGCATGGCTGTTTAGTGAATTTTGGGCTATAAATGACCTCATCAGTGAAATGCAAAAGCCATGTCACTGTCTATCACTCACAAGCAGTAGCCAACAGCCACAGAATAGGAGGACAGAAATGAAGGGGTTAGGGAGTGGGGGACAGACAGAGGTTAGTTTCTAAGATTAGCCAGTACAATAATATGACATGCTGTACTCAATCCAATCAGATTCAAGGCCAGGGTTATTGGATGAGGGATATGAATGACTTTGTAATTAAAAATCTGCCTGCTTTTTTCAAGCTCTCTCACAGACTGGTGGTTGTATTTGCTTTCTTTTTGGAGTGGGGGTGTCACGGCTGGCTTTCTTATTAGCCTTGAAGGCCAAATAAAAGCTCAACTACCTGATCTTACTGACATTCACATGCTTTTTCTTCCTTTCTTTCTTTCTGTGAATATGTCAGTGTAATTAGGGCTTCCATGATCGGTGTGACAGCAGTTTAATGTCATGGGATCACAGGGGGAAAGGTTAGGCCACAAAGTTCAGACCATGTGTGAAGATGTGTATGTGTGGATGTAATAATGGATATATGGGGACTTAATAACTCTATGAATTAATACCTCTATGATGACTTAATGGAGGGTTTATTTAAACAATAAAAGGGACAATTTATATTTGTGTACTAGGATTATGATTATGGTTTGTTATGCAATAAGATTAATTTGCTGCGATATCTTTGTGATTTAAATTATTGTAAAGAAAGAGCTAGAACACTGTATCCATTAAAAGTGTTGATATGAAATTAAGTTTGTATATACTTTGCCTTTTTTTATTTTAATAAGGACTCATGTTTCTCCTTTTTCTCATACACAGGCCTTACTGGAAAAATATACAGGGCACCATAACGTGTCCCATGCTACTGCTGTTTTAATGAAACATGTTTTCTTTATAGCCTTAGATTGTTCCCACTTTCATGAGTAGCTGGCTGATAGTCATTATCTTGTTCCCTAGGTTTTTTCCCCGAAGGCAAGATATTTTTTATCCCTGCTGACTTTCTTTCATTTTCTCACTTAGTTTGCATGTTCTGCTGTGTCCCTCGCTTTCTGCCTAAGCATGCAGTGCCGCAGACTCTTCCAGCTTTACCTGATGCCTGCTGTTTACCACCTGTTTCAAGCTGTCTTAATATGCTCGCTTTGTGATGTTTACTGGCACTGTGTATTTGTTCAGACATACTGGACTCATTCTTTAAAATGTGTTTGAAGTATTGTAGCCAAACTTTTTGCCAGCATATAAATAGATTTAACAATTATATTATCATTATTAGTATAACGGGGAGTGGTTTCAGAACTATACTACACACTATGAATGAATATATTTGTGTGTGCATAAATATACATTTTTTTTTTTTTGCTTTTATGTGCGAGCATGTGCAAGCGTGCGTGTGCGTGTACACACTGTTATGAAATAAACATCTAAAGTAACAACTGTTTTTTTATTTTTTATTTTTTTTTATTTTATACCTAACATGATTTGGCAGCCTTTCTATTCAGTTGCCCTAGAAAACATAACAAAAAGTCCCGCAGCATTTTATGTGCAGCATTCACTGTTTTTTCTAAAAGGATGGTCTTGTTGGGTTTTTTTTAACTCGAGCTTTTTTGCATGTCTGAATCAAGGGTATGGTTTATAACTAAAAAATCAATGTAAGCAACGAAGCAGAAAATGTGTTTTTAGTGGTCATGTTGTTTGCACATTAGAGCAGCCATTAACATCTTATAATGTGTACATCTTAGCTTTTCCACATTATTTAGGCTTAAATGAAAAGATTAACATCAAAATTAAAATTACAGGGCAAAATGAGATTGTGAGTTTCAATGTCTGAAAAAAACAAAGCCTTACTTACCCCTTATCATTTTTGACACTTTATGATTTTATTAATTTTATGTATTCATTTTTTTTTGCTTGGAAAATAGTACTGAGTCATTTTCACATTATGCCTAAATTCTCTCCACCCCTCTTGTAGTTGTCACAGCTTTCACTCTTTTGGTTAAAGCTACATGTATGTTTGTGTAATATTTGTCTATTGTTCCAAAAGTGCATTTGTAAGGTTGAGCACCCATTCTGGATAAAAAAATACAATCTTTATCCCAAAGGTGTTTGAGATTCAAGGCTCTGTGTTCAGGTCAGCCAAGTTTCTTCAGCCAGCCATGCCTAGACATAGTAGTTCAATAGTAGATTAAATAATGACCTTCCCTAAACTGTTCTAATAAATTTGGAAGCATACAGTTGTTCAAAATGTGTGCGTACTCTGAAGTGTATAAATATGGAGAGGGATTTGCAGATGTACTGTAGCATGATGGATAAACTGTCGAATGTGGCACTGAGGTTTGAAACAGAGACTGACCCTCTGCATCAAGGTGTGAACTGAAGCTTTAGCTAAAATGATCGTGAACTCTGTCTGAAGAAGGCAAATCTTTATTCATATTAAGATGTTTAAAAAATACTGTAGAGTCAGTAGGCCCGAATGAGCTCAGATTCAAAGACTCAAAAACAAAGATTTAATACAGAACATAGCATTCCAGTTCCCCCCCACTATCACAAATTGCTGCCACTGCAGTGTTTAAGACATGGGTGGCAGGATTTTGTCACAAGAGGCCATGACCCTACTTAAATTTGTGTTTTACTTTTTTAATAACATTACATTCACCCATGACGACCTTGAAAATGAGCTGACAAGCTGAATCAAGTAAGAGGTAAATTGCTGAGAACTGCTCTACAAGCATCCAATCAGGACTAGAGGACTGCGGTTTATCTCATTTTTTCTGCAGTGTACATTAGTGCGCTTTAAAGATCTGAGTTCAGAAGAAAAGATAATTAATAAGTCAAAGGATAGTTTAGTCTCATTTGGTGATTTTGAATTAGAGTTAGTGTTAACTAAATGCCTTTAAATTAAATTCTATTAAATCATTTGTATGTGGTTTATAAGCATTCATTATAAAACATCATACATTTCATTATGTCTGGACAATAATTTGCATTTCTGGTTGCTGATATAACACATTATATAACAAATTTAATGCCTACCTTTTTTTTTTTTTACTTTTGAATATGAGACAAACATTCTCCCCTGGGCCTAAGGCATGCCACCCCCACCCCCATTCAAACCTAGTATAGGATTAAGCAGAAGATGATGTGCCCGGAGTGAAGGGCAGCCCTGTACAGAGTGCCTGGGGAGCAATTGAGGTTAGGTGTCTTGCCCAAGAGTACTTTAGCTATAGTACTTTGTGGGACTTAATCTAAGGACCTTCAGTTCACAAAGCAAGTTCCTTAACCACAAGCCTAAGACCTTTCCCAAATTGTTCCAGCAGTTGACCGAAAACACCTGAATACAATAATAAAGTTGCGTGCCAATACTTATGTTTGACTGTGTAGTGAATGTAATTTCTATACACACCTGCTGTTTCTGTACCTGAGTTCATGTTTTTTATGACTGTGTTGCTGTGTGATATTTTAAATTGAGTCTTAAGCTGTATATTTTTTGCGAAGTCTTTTAAGGATTAGGGTTTTCACTGTTAGTATGTTTTAGCTTCAGGCCCAGCTGCACAAAACTCTAAACTCTGTTGGTTTTCTCCCAGTTTTTTAAATGCCTACAAAACAGAAGGTTTTCAAACTGCGAGACTAATTTACTTATTTTAAAATAATTCTGTTAATCTGTAAAATAATTCATTGTAAATACCTTGATAAGCAGCTTTACTGGTCAAATGTTAAAAAATAAAATGCATTGTGCAGATTTGCTCATAGTATCATAATTAATTAAAAACCCTCTACATTACTTAGTTGCTGTACTTTGCTCACATTATTAAGTCCTAATATATGCCGGGGCTTCCATGATGGCCTTCTCCACTGATGTGATATATGGACATTAAAGTTTTAAATTACAATACCCTTTCAGAAAGCCAATTGCTAATGTGTGAGGCTTTTGTCTAGCATTTATCCTGTTTGGAGGGTAATTAGGGCAATTTACCAATGCTCTGCTCAGTTTTATGCTTAAAGAAATGGTCACTAGGATCACACTAAATTTATAGGCCTGCCAGATCAATACAGAGACCTTTTAACAAAGAGACCCTTAAGCTACACAGAGCTCACTTCAGCTGTATCTGCTCAAGGAGCCTTTCTTTCCTAATTAATTAAACCTCTCACACACTTCACCTCTTCGCATGGCTGAGCCCAAGCCCTTGTTCAATTCTGTATTATCCATGTGTGGAAGGTCTTATATAGGCAACTATATGCAGTTTGAACCAAGTCCCAAAATTTGACCCACTGTGTCTGCATATTAGAAACTTCACATTGACATGCACTTTGTGAGAGAACAAGTCACACATGGTGTGCATTCCATTTTTAATGAATGTGCAAGGAAAGAGAAGAGATAACAAAATTAGTCATATGACAGGCAAAGAGGTTTGATTGTTTTCTGGAGCTTTGTGCGGTGTGTGCTTCAGCCGTGCTTTGCCTTATCATATCTTTCTCCTGCTCACATCTTTCAGCAGCGGGAAACCACAGCACGGTCTGTGCCGATCCTGCAGGTTTATCGATAAGGCAGCGTGCTCATTTAAATTGGGAGCAAGAGGCGTGTGGAGCAGCGGCACTTTGGGACTGCGAAAAGAGCTAAGCATATGCCATCCGGGCCAGGATCACTTCCCATCTCTTGGGAAGCGAAGGTGCCAACAGCAAAGAGACTATTCAAACCTGACTCATAGGCAGAGCACTGTACAGGAAACAGCTCCACACTTTCCTTGTTAGTGCTTATTTCTTTCACAGTCTTATAAATGCTCATTTATTTTGAACACACTGACCTTGGCCTTCATTTTTATCTAGGCGTCACTTTGTTTACATTTAAAATATCTAATTTTCCTCCTGAAAATGCCATTAGCCTGTTGTATTTGTTAAAATGTATAACAAGGCCATTACCTCTGTATCCACAGCATCCATATATTATACAAAAAGCAGGAGATCACAGGTGCATTTATTACTGCTGTTTCACAGCAAAACATCGCCTGTCACCAAGTCAACACTCATATAAGTATGTACTCAACATCAGCTCACCTGCCAAATATGAGGAAAAAAGGATACATAACCATTCACTATTTAAAAACATCCTTGTTTCTGCACTTATTATCCATTAAATGAGTTGCGCTAACCATATACACTTGTTGTTTAACATTTGCAGAATTAGTTCCTCTGCATATTTATATTCACTTCTTTATTTAGAAACTTTAAAGAAATTTATGGAAGCTCCACCCTTATCTTTATTTCCCTTTAATAGTTGTTCCAAAATCTAATGAAGTTTTGAGTCAAATTAATGCAGAAATGTTCATAATTCTTAAAGTTCACAAATTTTCAAGCACATTTCCATGTAATTTGTGAACATTTTCACACTAAGGTACATATAGCCTATGTCAAAGAATATAAAGTGCCAGAGTGGCTAACAATTTAGCTAAAAAAGTAACACAAACTAAAATATATCCATGGGGGAAAAGAGAGTTGGCAGGGAGGTTAAGTGCCAGATGACATTTAGTAAATGGGACCAGGCCAAATGATTACAGCCAGCTTCAGACCGTCATTTCTCCCACTCAAGACCTTAAAGATATGATAGCCAGTGGTTTACTTAACTGTCATGATGCTAAAGTAAGACATGTCTAGCAGAAAGCCATCATTTCAGAACCTGCATTTCGACTGACAGTCGCAGTGTGGGCTGTGAAGTGACTGTTGCAAGTATCACTCTCATTCTGTAAACTTGTCTAAAAGTAAAATCGATTTATGCATTATTAATAATTTATCTTAATGCTGTTAAATCTAGCTAAATGATCAGTGAATTTATTCTTTTGTAAGTCTTATTCTTGTAAGTTGTCACTCCACCTGCTGGCAGCTTTTGGAAGGTAGACCAAATTTATACAGAACTCTGTATGTTCCGCTCAGCTTTTCCACTGAAGTGATGCTGTGAATGTATTCATTGTCAGAACCAGTAAATGTGGCAAGGATTTGAGAGGCGGTAAAATTTAGAATCCTATCTACGGGAAGCAGCTTGGTGTGTATTTTACAACTACATATAAAAATATGTACTTATTTACAGTGGTGCGTAAACGTTTAGGAACCCCTTCAATTTTTCCGATATTTCTGCTCAAATTGAACCTAAGACCTGGATTAGGCCTAAAGGTAGATTAAGTATTATCCAATATTACATATCTGTAAGTGGCAAAAGTATATGCAGGCCCTGGTGTGACCTGCATGTGCAGCAATAACTTCATCTTAACATTTACCATAGTTCTTAATTAGTCCTACAAGTACTTAATAATAAACATCTTCAATGTGAATAATGCTATAAACTGCTTGCCTTGGGTCCTTCCCCAACATTCCTTTTATGGAGTTAAAGATTTGGTAAAGACCCTGGCCGTTCTAAACCATCACGTCTTCTTCTTTAAACATACTCTGGTAGAACGGTATGTGTGCTAAGGATCATTGTTGTGCATTGTTGTACTTAAAATGCCTCCCTTCTCTTGAGATACAGCTCAGATATCCAAATATTTACATAAAGGATTGGCTGGTATAATTCTAAATTAATTGTTCAATCACTTACGACAAGCCGTCCTTACCCAGATGCAACAGAACAGCCCTAATCATGAAATGTCCACCAGTGGGTTTTACAGACATGAGTATTCATGCTTAGATGTCAAATCTCAAAAGATCTTTTTTGGTCACATCCCTCTACAAAACATAATTTCAAAAATCTTCTGGCTGGTTAATATGATGTTTAAAAAACTTAGTAATGTTCACTTTATAAAGCAGTAGCTTTCTTCTTGCAACCCTCTATTGCACTTTATTGGTATTCTGTGCTCTCCTAATAGTGGACTCATAAACATTACCATTAGCAATCAGGAGAATGGCCTTACTTTGTGACCTTGCAAACTATTACATGCATTGCTCTTGGCATTATCGTTGTTGGTCAAGCACTGATGGAGAGAGTAATATGTTTACTCCATTTGTACACAGTTTATATTACTGGATTAGTAGAGCCTAAAATCTTTAGATATGGTCTTGTAAACTTTTCTAATATAATAAACTCCTGAAATCGATGGAGAACTTCACAAACATGATTGATAAACTTTGATGTAGCACTGTTTTCAAATTTAAAGGGGGCACCCACTTACACCAGATTTTGTGTGTGTGTGTGTGTGTGTGTGTGTGTGTGTGTGTGTGTGTGTGTGTAGATGAATGTTACTGTACTGAATGACCAGTTTATCCAATCAGATTTCTTTCATCCTTGGTGGCACAGGTATTGTCAATGACGACAATTTTAAGACTCACTGGGTGCAAAGAGTGAAATAGCAGTTCAGAGGGCATTAGGAATCATTTTCACACACCAATTGGCCACCACAGAGTTCTGACCTTTGGAAAGCTCATGAAATGGGCTTGAGCAGACTTTACTGAGCAGTGTCACTCTCCCTTTGTTAAAAATAATAATCCAGCCAATTGTTTTTCCAACTTAAAAAGGAAATAATGATTGTGACTAACATTTAAGTTGTCAAAACAATATCACAGAGCCTGCATGCAGTAACAGAAGGTAGTTCAATTAAAATTAGAGGGTGAGTGGAAATATGAATCAATTACAATTACATTGTAGTTGATCTTATTGCAGTGTAAAAACAATTTCATGTAACTTTATGAAGTAAGGGTATTCAGAGAGTGGCCCAATCTACTAATAAATTAATGATTGTTTACTGTAATATTTCTAGATTCTTTTTTTTATTTGTCATTAATTGGGACCAAACATAAGAATGTGAGGAAACATATCAGCTCAGTTTTCATTCAGATTTAAAACACAATTGTGGAAATTTTTATGAAATTTTGCTTAAGGGTTATGTACCTGCTAGTTATTTCTGTTATGTTAAACATAGATGACAACCAGATAAAATGTGTTTTCTTGCTACTATTTGCATTACAGGAGTCTTTCTCAATATTTTATTGTTTTATCAAAGCAATAATGGATGGAGGTGTCTATTTTTACTCACTTACCTTCCCAGACACAGTGAAATGTAGAGCAGTACTGGATCATTTCACAATATTTTTGTGCCTATATGATTTTCCGGGTTCTGTAGCAATGAGCAATAAATTAGTGATGCATCTACTCAATGATGCACAGGTTCTCTCAACACCTGCATTAAAACCATGTGTTGCAGTACTGTACAGTTTACAGAGAATATTGGCAACACAAAGAAAATATATATTTTTTTGCTAACAGACCTATTTTAAGGAATTAGATGAGAGTTTCTGATGCACAGTTGGAGATTTAATTAGGAGAACTGGGTTAACATTTTAATTTAATCATTATGCAATCTTTGTAAATTAGTTGCAATCATTTTATCTGAGCTTTAATCAAGACATAACTTCTCAGCTCATCTGCCTGATTCTAAATGTGTCGAATGGAATCTTCGTATCTTCTGTTTTATTAGTTTATACATCACAAAAGTTTTAAAATTCTTTTTTTTTAGTCTGTGAAATTAAACAAGGGAACCAGTCCTCAGTTCCGTATTTGTGCCTGGCACATTAAAATGTAAGTTTTGCTTTTTTTTGCAGCTACAAAGAAACATTTTTGAGTTCTTAAAAAATATTTTAATAATTGCATAATTCACGTTCAAAGAAACTTACTTTAAGTAACATGGTGGATGGCACTGAGGCTTAGTTGTTAGCACATTCATCTCTTAGTGCTGGGGAATCAGGTTCGAATCCCGATCTGGGTGGGTTCCTCAGGGTTCTCCGGTTCCCTCCCACAGTCCAAAAACATGGATTTAAGGTAGATTGGCTGCTATAAATTGCCCCTGTATAGTGTCTGTGTGAGTGAGTGAATGAGTGAGTGTGTGTCCTGTCCTTAGTGTTTCTGACCAGCCCCCGAAACGTTCTCCCTGAATGAGCATAAAGGACCCTCCTGTGTCTCTAGTATGTGATTAGGCAGAAGATAATGAACAGATTAACATGCATCAACATGCTCCTTACCTTTATCATATAGGTGAGTGTAATTAATCAATCAGGATAAACATCTGCCATGTGTCCAAAAATGGGCTCCAGACCACCATGATTTTAAATGGGATGATCAGGTTAGAAAATAAATGAAGGTGAATCAATGGTAAAATAATCTAAAGATCCTGGAAAGCAAGGAACAATTGAATTGTAAGGGTAAAATCCCCTGTAGGTGCTCATGAAAATTACACATCTTCTATACTTTGATTGTTGGGTTTCAGGCCTTTTATACTCAATGATTTTTCTTTCTGTGTAAGTTCAGAAATATGGGACTTTCTGCAAGTATTTTGCTGCTAGATCTCATTTTTTTTATTCCATCCTTCAGAACTGCATGCTTATGCTTGATCTCCTTGCAGGACAGTAAATATTGCTCCATACGTGGACTTTGAATAATTAACCATCATCTTTTGAGATGATACTGCCTACTATACTTACACACAGAGGAATTGGTCCTCTACATTTAACTTATCTGTGCAGTGAAACACACACACATACACACACACTGAGTGAAGTGAGCACATGTGGAAGCAGTTGGGGTTAGGTGCACTTTAACCATAGCACTTGGTGGGACTGGGAATCAAAACGGGGACCTTCAGATTGCACGGCTGGTTCCTTAACCACACGCCTACAACTGGTCCATATTAAGTGAATTGATGTCTGTGTATCTTTTTAGGAAAAATTTTATACAGATTACATTTTAAATTTGCACCTATTCTCTTAATTTCTTTGTTATTGACGCTCTGCTGAAGTATGACTGCGTGCTAAGCAAAACAATTTCCTTATGTTATACCTTAACAAAACTTTATTTTCAGTGTACCAAACAACAATCTACTTCTATAAGGCCACTAACAAACAAGGCACAGAGAATCTGTGCAATGCTGCCCATCACAGTGTGCATTTATGCCCAATTTACACAGCAACACACTGATTTCATTTTACATTCCATTTACTAAGGTTCAGGCAATTATTGACAGCCAGTTTGGCACCTCATTTTTCTGCCTCCCTCCAAGTGTAAATCCGTTCCAGTATGCATCTGAGAATGATTGCCATGTCTTGTATGTATTTTCCTTACAGAGCTCGGATAATGAAGCTGATGTGGGTTTTTTTTTTTTTTTTTTTGGATGGAGGTCCAGCATTTTTGTCTTTATTTTGCCAATTCTATTTTATTATTTAAAAAAAAAGCACCAGCAGCCAAGCCATTATTTCGAGGGTTAGTTCTTTACATAAAACCTTATTTCTCAAAGTTTTCATCTATCCAAAGTTTAATGACTGAATTAAATATAATATTTATTTGTCATAATTTTTTTATACATCTCTCTAAGTATAAATCTGCATTAAAATATACTGTTGGCTCATGTTATAAAACACCTTTAAGGTAAAACTGACAGCAAATTAAAGGTACAGTGTAATGTAGAGCTGCGAATTATGTAAGGTGATGGCTGCTTCTGCCTGGGAAATGTTTGCGTTAACTGTCTGTGTGCAGTGACGCAAAGAGGGCCTAGATTGGGGGGGGGTTATAGCTGCTGCAACAGCAAGAAGTTAGAGACAGTACACTATGAAGTTTCATTTGTGTTCATCTGTCTGCAGTTCCTCCAGCAACCCTAAATGATGAACATTATTGTAAAATCTATATTTGGGTCTGGCTCATCCTGACTCAATTCCTTCTTGTTGCCCACCATGTTACAGGCAGCTACAGCCCAGATATGGGAACAATTCTTGTCCAGATCTGAACCACAGCCCCCATTTTTTTTATCTGGCCCATTAGCTGCATGGATTGACAGCACTTGGGTGGACTATTCATGGTTGCAGGATGTGGGTTACATATGCACCATATTAGGACTCACATGTAGGCAGCACTGCCAGATGTGAACCACATGTGTTTTGGAACACATGGACCATATGAGGATGTGTGTGTGTGTGTCCCCCCCCCCCCCCCCCCCCCCCCCCCCCCCCCCCCCCCCCCCCCCCCCCCCCCCCCCCCCCCCCCCCCCCCCCCCCCCCCCCCCCCCCCCCCCCCCCCCATGTTACAACTATTTTTAAGATTAAAAAATCTTAATGACTTTTTTTCCCATAGCTTTGCTGATGATATGCTCAGAATGAATTGCCTTGAAAATCCTATAGTTTAAGCAATCAGATGAAATAGAGAAAAAATAAAACAGCTATTTACATAGCTGGTGTTAGGCTGTCAATTTGTCAGCATTTACATGAAAAGTCAGTTATCATATTCCACTTCATTAATACTGACTAATTTAGAAAAGGCAAGAGAGAAGAGTCAGACCGAAAAGACGAAAAGGAGTAGGAGGAGGATGAGTGGGAAGCTCTTCATTTACGTTTTGAAGATGACTGATTTTGGCAGCAATATTTCCTCATTGATTATTCATGTCATGGTGATGCAGCTTGCACTTCTGGCTTATCACACATGCTAATGCTATTCCTGTCTCCAGAAAACTGTCTTGATACTGGCTATAACTTAATTAGCTATCTTACACCCAATGAATAAACCATATGTGTGGTATGTTGTGTTGGTGGGGAGGGAGAGTAGAACCAGTATGCGCATGTTTTGTACATTTGGGGGGGAAATAGTCTTTAATTATAAATTAGACTTTAGATTTTTCAGTAGACTTTTAATGCTGCAAAGACAGAAAGCAACACATTCTGTATGTGTGTCGATTAAGTTTCCATTGATTAAGACTATTGTTGTCGCTATTTAATCTTCACAAGTTTGTGCCATTACATCTGATTCTTCTCTGATAATAACAGAATGACAACACCGATTAGATAACAGATATTCTGATGTTTCGCATAGATAAATGCCAATAAACATTGTTATTATTGCAATGTTCATATTTGGCCGCATTAAATAATTGATATGCAGCATGACACACATGACCAAGGGCTAGGGCAAAAAAATGTAAATACCTTCTCAGTTCGGGCTTGTGATGATGTTTCCTACAAATGGATTTAACTCTAATGTACATGTAATTGGTTGATTCTCAATAGGTTTTTTAGGGAAAAACATCATTGACATAGCAATTTCAGATTGTACCAGGCTCGTAAAGGGAACAACAAATGACACACTTATTGGTTTTTTTATATGTGACGCCCAAAACATAGCAACGGATCACGTAATCAAGGCACACTCACACGCCCTAAATTAAGATTCAGAGTGCGCAGTTAGTACAACTCGTTTGGTGAGATGGTGAGCTGTGTAATAATCATTACAGTATTATTAAACATTCTATCCTGATCCATCCTGTCAAATGCCAGTGCAAAATATAGATTGTGACACGTTGGACATTGTAAAACTACAAGAATAATCATCGTGTTGGCACTACAGTGACATTTATTTTGTTAACACACTATTTGGCTGATATTTTTGCTTTCCATCATGATGTAGTGTGTTACAGGGACTGTTTATCAGATACTATTTTATATTTACTTTTTTACATTTATACTTTTATATTTAATGTTTGGACTGGATTCTGTTTTTGTCACCATACAATTAATTATTGTCAGCACTTTTCGGCTTTACTTAATGGATTTTAAAACAATAGAAGCAATAAATATAGCAATAAAAAATTTCATGTGGTTATAGGTGATAACATTATTTTGTGTTTTTTTGCCACAAATTTACATTAAAATCAGAAACCTTGCATACATAAGTCTGTGTTTATGCAAACGTAGTGAGTGTGCACACGTAAACCACCACATAATCCAATGTAAAGTGCAGTAAGTCTCACCTTTTGTGTGCATATTAACCATGCACTAACACCAGTCACTTGCAGGCAGCTCTGAAATTTTCGTAGCTCTGGATAGCATGTTGCCATGGTAACTAAACTTATTCAATGGCTTTTGCTGTTGCAGTCGTGGTAAATTACTAAATGAGTATTGATTGGATCAAGTGTTTGAGCTGGATGTCTCTCTCTCTCTCATTTTTGCCATTGAATTGCCCCTCCCTCGCTTTTTCTCAGCTGACATTAACTCTGTCGAGGTTTGTTTGGTGGACTTGTAAAGCCACCGAACCATTTCGTCTGCTTCTGCTCTTTCCTCTCAGATCTCAGCCTATACACCATACCAGCGAGCCCGCCGGGCCCAGGACTAAACACGCACTATTGATCCTCTCCTTTCTTCATGTTTCCCTCCTCTATTTTTTTGGTTTCTCTCCCTCATTCCTTCTTTCAGATCAATGCTCTTGGATTGCCTTGCCGACACCAAATGTCAGCCGCTAATGGGCCAGGCATGAAGAGGAGAATTGGCATTGCTTTCTGAAGTTTGACTCTGACAGACAAAGTGCTACTGCACCCACCCACACATGCGCACACACGAACACAGGTAGAACAAAGGCGTAACTGCCGGCTGAAATGTCACCAGCGTATTTGTGGACTGAATGAGAAGTTTGGGCTGTGGAAGCTCCTATTACTGGCAGGCAAAGTGTGCAAGAATTTAAAGGTTATGTCTTGTTCATGCAGGTTAAGCTAGCTGAGAGATCAGGATATTGATCTCAGTCACTGTAAAGAAGCAAAGGCTTTTCACTCTCACATCTCTTTTCCTCTTCCTGTCCCCCATTTCCCTCTCTCTCTCTTCCCTCCTCTCTCTTCCCCTTTCTCTCTCTCTCTCTCTCTCTCTCTCTCTCTCTCTATCTTTCTCTCTCTCACTCACTCTTTCTATCACTGTGTTGTTTTATTTAGCTGTAACATATGGGTTAGGCAGACTGTATAGGCTTTTCCAGCACTTTTCTGAAGACTTGTTTCCTCAGTTCAATTCATTTTCACTTTGAAGTCAAGCCAAACAAAGAGGACATCCACATTACCAGTGCATGTTTGTGTATGCACAAATTTGCAACTGGCAGACATGATGGTGTCTTCAGCAATGTGTGAAGCAAGTTGTTTTAATTAGCGTAAAATTTTACTTCGGTCCCATGAGTTTAATTATAACTGCTGACTTGCTGATTAAAGCTTTTAATCGACTACATAAGCTGCAGGAAAAAAATCCTATCCAGAAAGCTGTCGGTGTCTAAAAAAAGATAAACATCAGTGTTTACAGAACATACGGTTTTCACATAGCACTGTCTGAGTCCACACAGCTTAATCTTCTGAGTAAAGCCTGTCTCTGAAGAACTTATACTCCATCTACACACACACACACCACATCACTCACATTGTTTAAGCAGGCTGTTTGTCAAATTGTCATTTAAAAAGCATACATGTTTACATGTAAAGTAAAGTAACATGTAACAAAATTAAGAAACGGTGCATTGTTCCCTGTGCATTGTAGTATTATAATCATATAATTCTGATTATGTTTTAACCAATAATTACACAATCAAAGTCTGTAATCGTCTGATCCCCTACAACACCCACAGTTCTGAGAATCATCCCCCACCTGTGGTGGTCTTTCTCAAGGTCCTAAACATTAATAACCACTGTTAGTGGTAATAGCAAAGTATACAGAGAAAGCTAAAACTACAACTGTATTATAAATGGAGCTATGAGAGGAGTGTATATAATATAGTGGCTGATAAGTGTACATAACACTTGGTACGACACTTTAGTGCTTCCTCTCAGACAGGCAGATTTGTTTATGTTTAATTCACGACATGAACTTGTTTTTAACATTTTATTGTTTAAAGATAAATATAAAAATGTGCAAAAATAGACTCCTCTTGTCTGCATGCCTTTAACATTCCAATCCTGATGTTTTTAGACTGCAGGTGGAAATAGAGAATTTTGCAAAAAGGCCATGCAGACATGGGGAGAACATGCAAACTCTGCACAGATACTCCACACATAGATATAAATCGATCTCAAGTCTACAGTAATAACAATGTTTCTGTCTTAAAATGTATTTAAATTTGAAATGGAATTTGATTATCATTGTTATGTAATTACGTCTAGTAAATTTAACACAATTATAAGGAGCCCTGCTAAAGAAATCCCATCTTATTAACATGAATTGTCCACTTGACATGACATCGTAATGCATGAGATGTAAGAACGAGATAGTTAAAGTGTGGGAACAATTAAGTGAAGCATGAGGCTTAGTGAAGTGAAAACATTTGCCAGCTGCTACAGTTTAATAACATAGGGCATGAGATAAACATTGTCAGAGATTTATTAATAACTTAAGATTGTTTAAGAAAAGAAAGATTTGCTTTCATGTCTGTGTCATTTCTAAGTTTCTTAGATCTTATCCCTGTCCCTTTATTATTTTGTTCCCATATATTCCATGTTTCTAGCTTGTTTCTGAGATCTCTTTCTCACACTTTAATGAATTGTGACCAATGACGAATCTTGAACTAAAAAGTTTTAAAAATGTTAAGAAAATATTGATCATAGCCACAAAGAAAGGAAGATGATTAAACTTATTAATCGTTTTATTGCAGATTTTTGTGTTGTTTCTTTGGTCAAGCCAGAAACACTACTAGTCTGTATTGTATTTGACCAAAACAAATCCCCAGAAAGGTTGTGGCCTACATTAAAGCATCTTATTAATATTTCGCTTTCTTTCATGGTTTGTGCTCTGATTTTAGCTTATTTCCTTTTGTCTCTATCTCTGACACCCTTTGCTCCCTGACTTTAATTACAGCGAGACATATACTTTCTCCCACATAAGAGACCCAATTAAACACACAGACTGTCTCTGTTATACGTTTTGAATTACCTAGTGTTCTACTATGATTAGAGGTTGTAAATAAGACGAAAGGAGAGCAAAGCTATACTGTCACACAGCCAGCTGTCATCTTTTCAACTGTATGTGTTACTGTGTGAAGACAGAACACATGGAGGTAAATTACCTAAACCTGAAATGTTATTTTCTTACCTTACCTAACAACCCACACCACACCACCCCTCAGCCTCTTCTTTTAATCGTGACTCTCTGAAAGATGGTCAGCAGCTGTTTCTTTGGCAGTAGTATTCATATTGTCCATCGGGAATGAGTGTCAAACAGCTAAGTTTAATTTTCTTTAACATTCCCCTAAGCAAGTGCAGGAAAGAAAATGGAAGAGAAAGATACAACCAGACCAGTGCATTCTTAAGTAGCCGTACACTCTGTAACACCATATTCACAGCATTTTGGGCCTTTAATTAAAAGCTTAAAGTTTTTATGATTGCAGCATTTTAGGTATTTTTGTTATTTCGGGAATTAATAGGTGACCAACTAAACTTCCTACTTTATTAATAATGTTTACTTTAATTACATTTAGCCTTTTCTAATGTAAAGCAGACATGTTCCAGACTCTGGACTTACTATCCTCTTCCTGATTAACTAAAGCAAACTAAATATGTATAGAAAATCTGGTGGTGTCACTATTCATATTATTGAATGTCCTTTTCTGGCTGGCAAAGGAAGGAAGCTGCATAATTAGGATATTTTTTCTGTTTTTGCTTGTTTGTTTGTTTGTTTTTAATCTTGTTTTTAATCCACAATATAATTAATTAACATGAGTATGTTTTTTCACAAACTTCTGCTGGCTTTGGCAGAATATCATATTTCAGCTTTAAAGAAAAGACAAAAAGCCACCATAGAACTACCACAGAGCAGGTATTATTTGGTTGGTGCATTATTCCTATTCCAGCAGTGTAGCAGTGTTTAAACGAAGCTACAGCAGCACTGCTGCACTAAAACCCACTCACTGCATCAGTGTCCCTGTATAACTGACAATAAACCACCCGAATATACCTCTTCTGTAAAAATCTATATAGTAAGTGGGGAAAATACACAATGGAGTAAGAAAGCTCACAATATTTTGATTCATAGGTAAAAAGTAGACAACACTCATTCTATATCAGTGACTTGAAGGTTGGAAAAGATGGACTGTAGAATGTATTTAATGACTGGGTAGAAACTTGATGAAAGCTTATAAAATAAAGCGGCTCCAGAGGCATGGAGTTTGACAGGAATTGCCAGAAGGGTAGTTTCTGTTGAAATGATTGCTTTGAAGTTGATTGTGGTCCTGTAGGCTTTTCCAGGTGCAAAGAGAAGACAGCTGAATATACACAGCATGTGTGAGAATTTTGACGATAAATGATTGCAGCGATATTCATCTGTAACTGTTGCTGTCTGAGGAGTCTGGAGTGGGATCTCTTGAATGAGTGTGATTCTTGCAGTCTTGAAAGCAATGGGAACATAACAACGAAATAAGAGTTTTTTTCCTTCTTTTTTTGGAGATCTGAGAAATAGAAAGGAGAAGATTTGCCATTTGGCCATCAGGGTAAGACTTGTGTCCAGTGGGCAAGTAGTAAGGATCTTGAATGACAGAAGCTGTAAAATAAAATTTGTAAAAAAAATAAATAAATAAAAAAAAAAAAAGGTAACACTTACTATGAATTTGGCATTCATAATGCATTATAAACACATTCATAAAGAGTATTTATAATGCATTGTATTATTTGTGGGAAAAAAAGGCTTTATAACACATTGTACATTATATGCAATATTTTATATTGCATTTGAAAATGTATATTTAACTGTAAGTTAACTTTGACCAGTGTCATAAAGCTTTATAATGATTGTGCTAAATGAATGCTCTCTTTGAAAAGGTAGGTAGTGTTGTCATTAGGTAGTGTTGTCATTTAATACCACTGTGAAGCGATATTAATACTGTGTTAATATTAGTACATAAATGACTTAGAAAAGGTTTATAAATGCTCATTACAGATTTTAAGTGAAATCATCATGTATTAAGTTAAAAAGTTATATTACAAAGTTATAATACATAATAACAGTTTGTGTTATTATGTATAATGTCATATTGTTATAACAGAATATGACTGTGATTATGAATATGTACTGTAGGCACCTTAACAGAGGTTTATGACAAATGTTATTAAGCATTATGAATATTTTATAAAGTTTTATAAATGCACTTATTCGTTATGAATACTGGATTCATAGAAAATGTTACCAAAAACAATTGTTCAATTAATGTCACTATTTTCTAAATAATTTATTGTGCTAGCAAATAAATAAGTATCTTAGCAAATAAAAAAGCAAAGACACAAAATCCAACAGGTAAAAAACTTAAGAACAGCTTCAAGGCTTTTTTAAAAGGTCAGATTGTCTACAAGTCCAGCATTCTTCATAGTCACAATTCAGTTCTTTTGAAGCCCCTAGCTTTCCATGACACGTTGCAAATTTGGCATCATATATATTCCTCTATGGGCTAAATAAATGCACAACCAAAAAGCAACGTGTCATGCACAACCTCCTTTTTTTTAATGTTACTTCAAATTTGCAGTGTCCAGTTCAAAGCCTGTTTCTTATAAGCTTTTTTTCTTTACCTAAGGACTTAAGTCTAGACCTTTTCTCTGAGAAGAGAGAAAAGACTGAGCAATTTGTGTTTTCCTGTCTATAGTAGCTATTTCCATCTGAATGGAAAGCTGTCTGGAGGTTATTTCTCTGCTTTCAAACAATCAAACTGAATAGCAAATGACACATCTTACTCATACACTGAAAACAAAGTGCTGCAGTATTTTTAAATAACATCTCTGAAAATTAATTAAAAGGATAAAGGGCCTTTTAATTTTTAAGTGATGTAAAATATAAAGCCAGCTAAACTTAAACTAATGTAGTGATGCTACTTCGCTTTGAAGTATCTCAATGAATATCATTTACATTTGGTCATTCGGCAGATGCTTTTAACTAAAGTGACTTACAAGTATCCTAGCTTAATGGTTGGGGTCAGAACACAGAGTTTACCATACAGCAAACCCTGGGGCAGTGAGGTTTATATGCTTTACTCCCTCACTTGGTGGACTTTTTGGTGGTATTTAAACTCTAAACCTTCAGCCTGCTGGCCCATCACTCCAACCACTATATATCAATATGCCCCCAATATCAATGTACTGTTTTTCCCATAAGTAGTCTGCTTGCCTAAAAACATAATGTAACAAATCAAGACTTAGCATTTTTTTTTCTTTGTGTTATTATTTTTTAAAGACCTCAAGTATTTGATATATTTGTTTTGTAGAGCTCTGTCAGCAGGGAAAATATGTAAACCAATTTGCCTGGCAGATCTAAGGAGCTCATAAAAGTTTTGCATTTTGAATAATTAATGAATTCAGATCTAAAACGTTAATGATGACCTTCTTTGCTAAATGGTGCTACATACAGTAATCTTGGGAATCTGTTTCAGGCTGTGAAGTAAAATGTTGCTTTTTAGTTTGAACACTGTGCAGGTATTAAATGGAAAACGGATACTCACATACATAACATGTATTGCTTTGAGAAGTTTTTCAAAGAAATGCAAAAAAAAGACACAATCACAAAGCTTATTAAATAATTAATTTAGAAATGCCGTATAGACTCACATTTCTTTTGTCATCTCATCAGGGACAAGGCCATCAGATATCTAGTCACATGTTTACTGCTCAGTATTGTATTATTGAAAATTGTCTTGTGTATAAATGTCCAATGAGAATACAAATGGCCTCCTTTTTTCTGTTGTGGGTGTGTTATCTCAGTGCAGTGAAACACACACATACTGTATACACACACTGAGAGAAGTGAACACAAATGCCCGAAACGGTGGGCAGCCCCGTACATGGCGCTTAGGAAGCAATTAGGGTTAGGTGCCTTGCCCAAGGGCACTTCATCCATAGGAACGAGAATTAAACGGTGACATTCAGGTCACAAGGGTGGTTCCTTAACCACAAACTTACCATAATCTAAACATAAATCTGGCATACATTGGTAAGTAAACTGCAAATAGCAGAAATAATGCTGTAATGTAATCTTTCCTCATTCCACTCACTCATAAAAAAAACCTTCAATTTCAGCTAAATTCCTTTATCTTCAAGAACCATAAGACTTTGTTCCTCAGTGTAGTCCAGCTATCATTGGAAATCAATGACTTCCGTTTGCTTTGTCAGTTATTGTCACTGCTGGTGTGAGTACAGGATAAAAGAGTAGAAGATGCTGTCTGGCTCCTGCCATGTCTCTTATGATTGTCTAGAGCTGATTGAATAAGGCTCATGTATGGTTCATTAGTGGCCAAAGCCTTGATGACAGCAAGACAGGATATATCATCTCATCCACTAATGGCTACATCGATGGCTAATTGTCAAACGCAGATGCACACACACTCATACAGACTGCCCTAATGTCTTTTGCTCTCCTCTGTTCAATCAGACTATCCAGTTTGGCGCCTGCCCTCTGGATGTCTACAGCTGATGAAACATGAAATGGGACACTCGCTATTTCTGAAGTTGGGCTTTGATATGTTTTACAGCTCCAAAAACCAGTAAGCTACTATGTACAACTGATCACTGGCTTCTGATTTCACCTGGCATTAAATGTGACACAGTAAACTACACTCTGAATGTTCTAATCAGAACCCTAACTCTGACTTGACTTTATAATTGGTGCTATATTGGAGTCACGCTTCCACAGAGCATGCAATTGGAAATCGATGGCACAATCATTATTTTTGTTTTTATTTATTGAGATTAAACGGAACTTGTGACTCATAACAAAAAGTTACAAAACCCAATTCTCAGAAGTCAATTAGGTTGTTTTAATGACTTGGATAGTAAATGTTTTATGGCTTATGTTTATCTTAAACTCAAATTCACTATTTAAGTATGAACACCACTTTGAGCTGTATAGGTGTGATGCACGATTCTTGACAGTGCATGGGTTTCCCTTAATAGTCTTTCATAATTCTTTCAACAAATGAGCTTCAATAGTCCAGTTGCATTCTCAGATAAACTTTACAAGAATAACTTCTGGACAAAGTGACAAAATACTGTATTTATTTTTTTTACCGTAACAGAAAAACTGATGCTCGTCCAGAGTAGAACGTTTTGGGCACTGCACAGATACGCCCAAGACAGGGTGGCAATTCATCTCTGGGCACACACTCAATTTCACAGACACATTATATAGGGGCAATTTAGAGCAGCCAATTCACCTTAAATTCATGTTTTTGAACTGTGTGAAGAATCCGACACAGGGAGAACATTGAAACTCCACCGAGATAGGAATTCAAACCCAAATTCCCAGTGCTGAGTGACTGACATGCTAACCACTACTAGAGTCTATAATAGTATTAGGGGAATTTATACAAAACACTAAGAATCTAAATCAATGAAACACCTGCAGATTTACTAGACAATCTACTAGCAATTTTTATTTATTTCCCATTTAGTTATTTATTGGATTGCTGGAGGAAACCTAGAGAAGAGAAACAAGTGATCCGCCTAAGTGTAGTTAATCCATGCAACATGTAAACCAGATAAAAAAAGGGCAGGGGGAGTGGACGTGAGATGGAATAATGTCAGTGTGGCCATTCAGTGTACAGTACAAATGCCTAGCAGTGGGCTAAAATGTGTACAAATACCTCTTCAGGATTTGTTGGAGTCCTTAAGTAGTCCAGAAGTCTCAGGTGTCAACTACAGCACATAAAACTATATTAATAACAGTTTAGTCATTAATTACAGACATATGAGCAATATTTAGTACACTGTCAAATGAATTTAATGAAAAACTTTTATAGCTGAATCTTTGGGGCCTCTTGCATGAAGCCATAATGTGGAGAAAATTTCTGTTAAAAATGGGCTGTATTTATATTGGACTTAGAGACAGCTACTGAATATTCTCCTAGGTCATTTGGACTAGAGCTGATGTCCAGAGTATTTATCAGCAAAGTGATAATATGACATTAAACCCCATCATTATGCCAGTGCTGCCTCAGACACTCCCCACTCATTTGAAATCACCACTCATCGTCCAAATGCTCTGCCAAAAGACCCTGGCATTTCAAAAGTGTATGGTATGCATGAAAGTAAGTACACATGCAAGCAGGCCAGGTGTGTGCGTGTTTGTGTGTGTGTGTGTGTGCCCTTGCTGCAGTGGGTGGAATATTTACCTGCACCTCACTTGGCAGGTTAGCAGTTCACCATAAATCATGCAGTTCGGCGATTGGCCTGAATGCTTTTTGCAAAGCCTGACCTGACCTCAAAAATGGCACAAGCCCGTACACATAAACAAAACTAATGGAGTATTGAACTTTGATACAGCACTGGCCGGGTCTAATCTAACACCCAGCACAGCAGCACTAGCAAATCCACAGTCCCGTCACCATTATAGCCATAAAAATATTCAGGCTCCCTCCTACTCATAGCCTCGCTGTCTCATCAAAAGCTATCAGTACAGAATTGACATTCACTCCCAAGGCAACGAAATGCCTTGTAAATCAGCACTAAATAAAACATCAAACACAATCATGGGCACAAACTACACACAAGGTCCCAAACAACACCACTGGCCAGTAATTATAAAGGCAATATACTGGTGTGTTTTTGGGGTTGGGTGGGTGAAGTGGTTTGGATAGATTTTCCTATTCTGTCCTGTTTGGATCTGTGTGTGCGTGTGTGTGTGTGTGGTTATGTTGTCATAGATGTAACTGTGTGTGATGATTGGTTTGGGCATTTATGCTAATATCCTCACTCACTTCCAAACCACCACAGATAAACAGTATATGACCTAAAACACACACACACACACACACACACACACACACACACACACACACACGATCATACACACAGTTACACTTGTGCAACAGTCTGGGGAAAGAGATGAAAGGATGATTGGACGATTTTAGAAATGGGGGGAGGGTGATTGAATAAAGTAGTGATAATGGTTTTGAGAGCTCCAGCAGAGCAGGAGTACACAGGCAGTTGGAAAACAGCAGCCATTCCGTGTGGAGAGTGGCATGCTTTTTGACAGTTTATGATGCCAGTCCCTGGACCCCCCAAAGCGTAACACAACAGGAACTTCAATACTAACTGATTTCTAAAGAGATTTGGAGTGGTCCGTGTGTGGTACGAATGAAACAGCATGGGTGATTAGAAATGTTGTTTATATTGTGCCATTTATCATAAATAAATTATCACATGCTGATGATAATTTATTGATGATAAGGGTTTCATTTTCAAATGGGATTATCCAGATCTGAATTGCCTTCAAAACATTTTGCTGATGTAATGCAATAATCATATGCATCTGTAGAAGCATCACATCACAGCCACCAAAAAAACAGCATATAAAATCAATACTTGAGAAAAAGGTACACCAAGAATGATAGAAATTTATGAAATACATGGCTTTTATTTATTTAGCCTCTGGCACTTCTAATCCCTGGTAACAGGTGGTAAGTAATTAATTAATTTCACTGCCCATGTGGAATTCTTATAAAAGTTATAAATTATATAGTTATAAAAACAGATTTTTACTGTTTCATGTGCAGCTGTGATGATCATAGTCCAGGTGTTTAATAAGACAAGTGGCATCCACTCATGTGACATGAAGCAATAATACATTCCTGTGGTTCCTAAGGTGCATGCTGAATGCCTTTCAACAGTCAGATCAGATATCTTGCACCTTGAGATTTCTATATTGAGCCTCCAAATCCGATTCCATTGAAAAAACGTTCTGGAACAGCCCAGGTGAAAAGACATTTCACAAGTTTATTGTGATTAAGGGTTAAGAAAAAAGCTCTTAGGAATGATATTCAGGTTCTGCCACAAAACCTATTACATGCCCTTATAAAGTGACCTGCAGAAATAAAAGGTTCTTTCCCAAAATCTAATATAAAAAGGCTTAAGGTTTCATTCTGATGAGTAAGTTTTTTTTCTTGTTTCCTTGGACCAAAGCAGCCATCCTTGTAAATCAGCTCATTACCAATCTGTATATATTAATACTGTAAGTCAAACCTGGGTGACACATTAGTGTAAGATCTCATAAACTGTCTAATCTCCCAGGTAAAGGTGTTGGGTCTGATTCCAGTGCAGGATGGACAAGCTTTTTGTGTGGAGTGTGCATCTTCTCTAAAAGTCTGCCTTTGGTTTACCGCCTTAAGTTCTGCTTGTGTTTCGATGATGCTTGGTGGAAGTGTTTATGGGCATTGCCTTTTGCTCTGTGATATCTGGGACAGGCTACAGCATCACCCCCAATGCTAATTAGAATAAACGGTTATGAAAATGAGTGAATAAATATGGCAAACTAGCACACATTGCTTTTGGGTGAAAGAACATATTTCTAATACTGCAGTTTGCTTTTTTCCTGGCCGGTTTTGGTGAGATTTCCCCCGTATACTTATGCTTGGCACATACCGATCTTCAGCCTGTGTGCAGCTGCTTGGGCATGAAAATCCAATCCATGAAGAGGTAGTTTTGAAAATCAATAGGGAGCGTTGAAACCAAGAGTGGATTTTTTTTAAGCTGCCTTTCTTGGCACCAGTCATTCTGTTCTGTGAGTTCTTATTGTTTTAGATGTTTTCACTTAACAACAATGGTATAAATGTTGACTGGATCATCTATTTCAGTTGAAATAAAACATTATCCTCGATGCAAATGACATGTTTAATAGCCAACACTTTCTTCTTTTTAATATCAACCTTATTAAAATACAAGTGTTTGAGTGACAAATATGAGATTTGTGCACTGTTATGTTCAAGCTGAACTGTACTTTGCTCTTGACACAGTATATATTAAACACAGCCTATAAGGGTTTATGAAAAACGCAGTTCCAAATTACACTTTAAAATAAGTGCAAAAGGTTAATTATTTCTGCTTCTGAGGTTAGATTGATGACATCTTTTTATAGTGTCACATTAAAGGCCATGAGCTATTGAGCTTGGCTTACTTTACTGCCAATGTTTTGTCTATGGAAATTACATAGCTTTATGTGTGATTTTATGCACTTTTTAGCAAAGGGTGGTGTTGACATATCAGACTCTGCTAGTGGTATCTGAAAAATAATCTCTAAATTTGTCATTTCTCTGAAGAATTTGTGGTTCTGTTTGTAATAACCAGCTAAATGTCTAATCTGTATACTGTTAAAACACCCAGTTTTAGGATTGTCATGTACTTTAAAGCAGTTTCTATGGGTGCCAAACGCTTGCACAAAATGTCCCTTGCGCAAAGTTCATTTTCAGTCATGCTGTCAGGGGCTCACATTGGAAGACTGTTTCGAGAACGCTGTCAGATGTGCAGTTCTGTTTATAGATGTGGTAAATATGTCTGCCTATCACAGGTAGACGAGGCAGTGGAGAAAATATATAAAGAAAATTAAACCAAGACAAGTGATAAAAAGAGTGAGAAGAAATGCATGAAGACAATTTGACAGCAAAAAGGGAAGAGAGAGATTGAAATAAAATTAAGAGAGAGAGAAAGAGAATGTGAGGTGAGAGCACAATGAAGTCAGTGACGGATGTGCCTGTTACCTGCCAACAGCTTGTCTACCCTGTCAGAGCAAGCAAGAATCGCAAGCAGTGAAAGTGTCTTCTCTCCTTTGTGTGTGTGTGTGTGTGTGTGTGTGTGTGTGTGTGTGTGTGTGTGTGTGTGTTGAGAAGAGTAGATTTTTTTTAATGCAAAGAACTTTTTTTTTAGAAAATCAAGAATATTATTAAATTATAAAATTTAACTTCTGTCCCTGACAGCTTGTTAAGTTTTTTAAATGAATCAATTACTTGCATGTGTATCCATATTGTTTATATTGCTATTCTTGTCAACTTTTACTTGTTTCAGAGAGAACACAAGGAACTGTTGCATTCAAGGTAAATTGGTTTCTCCAAATTGCCCTTATCTAAATTGACCCAATATGGTGTGTTTGTGTTTGTGAGTGAGTAATTCTGGGTGTATTTGCCCAACACCCATACCTTCTCCCCTGGGTGGGCCTGATATAGGATTAAGTGGGTAAGATGAGAAACTCAGCAAAATCACTGTCAGATATCATTTAATTTAGATTCTTTTTTGTGTTCTATTTTTTTATATATGTTTTATATTTCTTCTTCTATGTTTGTTGTTTACCTAACCTTGTGCAATATGCTTATATAACAGCTATATATAATATAACAGCTACTGGTTGCTCTGTATTTCTCTTTGGGATCAATAAAGTACCTATTTATCTATCTGTTCGTTCGTCTATCTGTCTCTTTTTCACTGTAACATCATATCATTTAGTTAGCAGTGTAAACTGAATTGCTTTCAGGTATATCAGGAAGATATCTTCAAATACCATATACTACATAAGTTATTAATGAGGGTAAAATGTTGAGATGTGCTTTTTTTGCACATATTTAATCATTTCTTGGACATTAAATGCATTTTGAGTTATTGCTTATAAATATTTGAAAGGTTTCATGGATGCATAAAGTTAAATTACTTTAGTTGGAGCATAGTGTATATCTAGGTCACTGTTTAGGGTTTTGCTGAGCAACATTCCACATTTATTTAAACTACTGTAGAACTCTTAGGACAAGATGACTAATATATGATACATTGGTAGAGGCATAAATCTGATGATACAGGTGGTAATGGTTTGGGGATCTCTAATGACAAAGAGAACTTCTCACAGTTACACAGTAATTAGTCAAACAGACATTGATCTGATCATCATAATGTCTAATTGTTTCTAATGGAAAGAAGATCACTTGGGCTGGATTGCCCACGCAGCATTTTTAAAATAACTTCCACTGATTTAAAATGATGTTCTATTGTCAGATATTACTCAATATATTTTTAACACGTTCAGTGTACATTTCTTTAGTTCACGATGGCCATTAAAGGGTTCATTTCTTGTTTTTACTGACTGTGTCATAAATTATGTTCATGTTTAATCAAAATCATGTGGTTTTGCATATTTCAGCAAATTCTAATATAGTCTAATATTTTTTAGTAAAATGTCATAGAGCAGTTAGGATTTTCTGCAGGCTACCCAGTGCATTTACACAAAATTATTTATCACAAAATTATTTTAGATCTCAAACCTGATATTTGTGAGAATAAGTTCAGTTGTTTTAGGAAGTTCTCATTTCATCTCATATTTTTAGCCTCTGCCTAATCCTCAGTTAGGGTCGCAGAGAAATCTTCATACCTCTCCACTGAAGAACATTTCAGATGCTGGGCAGATACACATTCAAGCACACAAACAAAGTTACCCCGGGGATTAATAAAAGTATTAATAAAGTATTCTTATGATTCTGATTATGTTATAAACAAGGGCACTATATATAAGAGCCATGTAGAGCAGCCAATTCGTCTTGAATCCATGTTTTTGGACTGTGGACGAAACCAGAGAAACCCAAGAAAACCCAGACAGATACAGGGAGAATATGGAAACTCCCAGATCAGAAATCCCAATGCTGAGAAGCAGTAATACAACAAACAGAACCCACCATGCCTTGATGGACCTTACCTTATGGACTAGAGCCTAATCGGGCTTGAACGTAAAAGGGCCTTCCCCAATCTGTTGCACACTTGCATAGTTAGATGCTTAATTTTATAAACCTGTGGCAATAAGACTAAAAGATTCCAGCACATTGACTAGTAAGGTGTCTTTTAGCTGTTCCTATAGCTCATGCTTTATATTTAAGATATTCTAAGATAATTTCATCTTTGCATTTGAGATATAAAACAAATAGGTTATTAAATAACAGAAAATGCTCTTTTTTTTGAAATGCTACTGCAGTAGCTAAAACAGTTGCTTGTTTGTTTAACTGCAAAAAAAAGTGCAGGTTATGGTCTTGTGTGCACATGAAGAGAACTGATTGCTATTGCAAAGGAATCATTTGTGATTATTCTTAAATCACAGAATTGCATAAGACATACATAACCTCTTTTCTGTCTTGAAGTCTCCTTGGTCTTAATTTAATCATATTTAATGATGTCATTACACAGGGAGCATGCTGGGTAATGGTCCCCTTTGTTAAGGCTTTTATAATAGCCCTTGCTGTTCTCACTGAGATTAGTGAGACTCCCTGCTTCTCATTACATCACATAATGTCTCTCTAAATCCTGATCTGTCATATTATATGTGGCATGTGTTTCATTTGTGTTACCAGAGCAAACTGAATTTTTGTAGCCATGGCTTCCGAGTACTATGCAGCTGCCCTGTGTGGTACGTTTATCTCAGCTCCTCTCACTTTCGCATCACCTCAGTAGTTCGCTAGCTATGTCTTTAAGTTAAGCTCGGTGTGGTTGAGTGAAATCCCTTACTTGCTCTTTCTCTCCTCTCTTTCATTATCTCTGGGCCACCTACAGACTTCCCCTTCCTCTCTCATTAGTGTCGCTCAGTAGCATAGCAACTGACAGGCCATCTAATCAACAGACAGATTGAGTTATGATGGTTTTGAGGAACAAGGCATTCACCTCAGTAGCAGCAGTCACCTGCTTTGGCTTGTGGGGTGAAAAACAACATGTTTTGCCAATCCGAAAACTCTTTTTGATTATGACTTGTGTCAAGCTGCCAGTGTCTAACCAGTGAGTCAAGCAGAAGCAGCGCAAAGCTGTCAAGAAAGTATTGCAGATAGAGATGGTGAAGTCAGTTCCTTTATTTCTGGTGTTGATGAATGTGATTAGTGGGTGATACATTGATCAGTGTATGATTTCCAAAAACATGTTAAGGGACTATTTTTGTCTTGGTGCTAGACACAGAATTTATACATTTCGTCAGCTATTATCTTTGCTTTAATTAAACTCTCTGTGTTGATCTTTGACAGCACTGAGGAGGAGAGGGCAGGGGTGGTTATCATTTAATTGAGGTTAGGGAATAATATCTTACTTATTCTCTTCTCCCATCACCTCCTTTACTCTCACCAAGTCCGCTGTACTTCACTGCACAGATCTGGGGGTTAAAATCCATCAAATAGTGTGCAAACTTTTTAGTTTGGCAGATGGTTTAGAGCGCTGTGATTTTGGTTTGGTTTGATTATAAAGTTTAAGAGAAGTTGCTTAAAACAATTGTGTTGTGAATATCACCTGAACAGACAGTCGTCCTTGTACCTGAGTGGGTTTTCTTTAACATTCTAAATACATATTGAAAGTTAAAAGAAAGATATTTCAAATTGAGATCTTTCATTTAAAACAGATTTATTGAAAGTTCATCACAAACTATGTGGGAGTATGACATTTCAGCTCCTCTGATCCACAATGATCTTATCCAGCTATTTTTAATCTGATATTGATGGCAGGCCTGTTTACCTGCTAGTCTTTTATTGTTGGAATTTTAATTCTAATTAGTGCAGTGAGTATCAATGTTGTCACTAATCAAGTAAAATATTTTATCAACCCCGGTGCTTTCTGTGCGGAGTTTGTATGTTCTCCCTATGCCTGTGTGGAATTTGTCCAGGACATAGTTTCCTTTGCAAAGTGCAAGGTGAACTGCAGACAATAAATTATGTATTTGTGGTGGGTTGACTGTGTTATGGATTGGCCAACCTGACCTGTTCTTTTCCATTCTTCGACTAAATAAATTAATATAATTTCAATGCTTAAGATATATTTACTGTTTTTTTTGTCAGATAAACAATTTATTATTATCATATATATTGCCCTACCTCCTGTAACTATATTCACCTAGTTATGCATATTAACTAAATGAACTAAATATCAGTTTGAATAACCTGCTGCTTTCAACATAATTTTTCTATCTATGCTGTTGTTTGTAAACTCTTTACCAGAGCTGCCTTGTTAAATTCCATTGTACCTATGAATAATGACAAAGTTTTTATTCTGTTAGATTTTTTTTGTAGTTTTTTTGATTATTAAATAGGAACTGTATGATAACACTTCTCTCTTCTCCAGTTCTGTGGTTATCTTCAGTTCAAACAAACTAACTTTTAAGACATTGTGAATATGTGCTAACCAAAGAAAAGTATTTATTAAAAAGTAAAATCATCTTTTATTAAGTGAAAATATCAGAAAAATTCTCCAAAGAATCATAATTTATAAAAGTTAAGCGTGTAATGTGTTATGTCAATTTGTGATGTCATGTCAATTTATGTCATTATGAATACCAGATTCAAACAAAGTGTTACCGAATATTTTGTCTGAGTGCAGCTGTAAGAAATCATGTGAATGATGTGAGTGCAGAAGGCTGATAGATTAGTGTAGTTTAGCACACAGTTATTCTTTGAGCATTTTGCTCCTGCAGTTTTGTTATCATATCAACATACATTTAATCATTTTAGTTCAAAAAGATTTATATGCTCCTCAGGGGAAATAAATCTTATTTGTATGCTGTTAACCAACTCTTTCAATCTCCCACCCAGACTTAGTTTATAATTTATTATGGCGTTTTTAATTATTTAATGTTTGGACTCCCATCAGTAATCATTCACAACGTGATTTAGCCTCCCCAAGTAAAGGTTCTAAAGGCTCTCTCTTTCTTTCTCTTTCTCTCCCTCTCTCACCTCTACTTCTCCATTCTCTCTCTCTTTAACCTCTACTTTCTCTCTCGCCCACACTCCGTTTCAAAGTGTAATGCTGTCCCCTGCAGGTAAGTCTGGATAAATAAGTGTTTACAGGAATAACGCACAGGGATTTTCATTAATGAGGCTGAAAGATGCTCAGCTGCAGCATCACACCAGCTCTCATTATCACTTGCATTGAATGATACACACAGTCTACATCTGAGCTATTTTCCATTTGTGGAAAAAAAAAGATTTGCAAAAGTACATTTACTCTGAGAGCAGGAGCAGTATGCTGAATGTCATTCTCATTCTGTGAAGAGAAAATGCAAATAAGAGGTAAACCTTCATAATTTTTTCATGAAGACAGTCAAATTCATTCATTAGTTATGCTCCCCTCTAAGGCACATCCTTAATTATTATAAATATGGAGTTGGTTAGACTGTGTCTTCATTGTTTCTTCACCAGAAGGTTGCAAGCAAGACTGAATATCCTGGTAAGAATCGGAATCTAACAAAATCTCTTAATAGTACAGGTTACCATGACCGAATCTAATTTTTTGACACTACAATATTGTCATGGTTTATAAAGAGTATGCTGATGCACCACTGTTGAACCATAAATTCAAAGAAATATTAGAGCATCTGTGTTTGATCTTTAAATGTTTATAGTAACCTATTTTTATGATTTATTCACATACAAATAAATAATACATGGAATTTGGCCAGGGGTGCACAAAAATTGCTTTAAATCATTATAATAATAAAAATAAAATCATTTCAATTTATCCATTAACTGCTTCACACACAAAAAAGCCCCAGCCAATCATTATCCTGCAATTCTCTACTGCATTTCTACAAAAATAATTGTTTTACTTTGTGCACTTATTAATAGATTTTTTCAGTGTAAAGTAAAACCTCATTTGCCATCTTCCACCTAAGGCAGTTCGTATTACACCCTTTTGCATTATACCTCTGGCTTCCCCAGAAATACATTATAACATTATGGTTGCAGTGTTGACCTCATTTTCATACGATATAAAGCATTATTTGGAAGATTTAAAATATTTAATATTGTGTGAAATGATTGATGATCTTTGATATTCTATGTGTTTATGAGAGTTCAAGAAAACACTGTAAGCATTGTTGAGTTATAACAAATATTCAGACTGCCTCAACTCGCATGAAGATTTAAATATGCTTTTGCACACAAAGAGTGATTTGTTTCTGAGCCTCATGCTAATGAGTTCATAAGAGCAGGGAGCAACGGAAAAATTGTTAATGAAAGTTTTATGTCTGTGATTGATAAACCATACACTAACATCTAAACAAAAATATCGGGCCAGCAGGGGGTCTGAATGTGAACTGTAGGAAGGAAATTCTGGAAAGCTGTATATATCTGTATGTTCATTTAAAAAATATTATTATAAAATAATAGATGAATATGACTTCACCACCAAGATAATGTTGACATATTCATAAAGTCATTTTTTTTCTTTTTAGTTTTAACAGCTTAATATTTTTCATTATTAAATTATTATCTTATGTTAAAGTTTAACATCTATATCAGTTTTTTTTTTTTTTTTTTTTTTTTTGAGTGTAGATTTTTTTTAATGCATTTATAACCTTAAACCTTTACTAAACAGCTTTCCTAAAAACAGGTCATGAGTATAAGACAAAGTAGGACAATTACAAATATGTGCCATAAAGGAACCACTGTAAATAATGCTAAAAAAAGAAATAGTCTATACAATCAAATGCCAGTTCACTTTTTGCTTATGGTGTGTTTACACCTGTTTTTATTGTGCTTAAATCAAAACCTTAGAAAATGAATGGGAGAGAGCAAATGTGCGTGCATAAAAGAGAGAGACAGAGAGAGGGAGTGTGTATCAGAGTTAATAGTTCATTAGTTGTGCATCTAGAATTTAGGCTGTTGTGTATTTGGTGAGTTGTTTATCAGATATACCTAAGTTTACATGTTTTTATGTTGAAGATGATGCTTAACACGAAATGAGAGAGGATCTTTCTAACAAAGCCAATAATCGTGCCCAACTTTGGTAAGTCTACTTGATATTTACCATGTTTTTGTAATAGTCTGAGTGTAGTATCTTCATTCCTTTAGTCTTTTACTTTACTACCAAAGTTTTGTTTTAGTTTTTTGTTAGCAGGAAAACCCTTATCTTTCACCTCAGTTTTAATGCTGTTGTAAATATGATAAATAAATGAATTATCTCATGTGTGTGTAGATAGATATTGGAATTTGACGTGCTATTATTTTTTTTTGTGTACTTTTTTTTTTACTTATTTGTGTACTATGTTTTTATTTTATACAGTACATTTATTTTCTGTGCTTCTCCCTTTTTCATTTATTTTAGGAGTTGTGTGCCTCAGTGCACCTGCACTCGCAATCGGGCTATGGCAGCTTTTAAAGGAGTGTGGACACAAGCTTTCTGGCGAGCAGTTTCTGGAGAATTTTTAGCTATGCTGATCTTCGTGCTGCTCAGCCTGGGTTCCACAATCAATTGGATGGCTGCTCAAGACAACCCTCCACCACCTGATCTTGTTCTCATTTCCCTTTGCTTTGGCTTGTCCATAGCTACACTCATTCAATGTTTTGGACATATCAGTGGTGCTCACATCAACCCAGCAGTTACAGCAGCTATGGTTGTTACACGCAAACTTAGCCTAGCAAAAGCCACCTTCTATTTGGGAGCACAGTGCCTGGGAGCAATAACGGGAGCAGCTATTTTGTATGGTGTAACACCTCCTGCTCTCAGAGGGAGCCTGGGGGTCACATCGGTCAGTCGATAATTTTAAAAAAGCCTGTTTTGAGACATTGATATTGCACTATTTTTGTTTCAATTGCTTTTCATGGTATGTGATTCGTAGGTTATAGGATAGGATACATAGTTTATATATTTTGTATACATAATGTTGATAGACTTATATTTTACGAATGATATCTAAGTATTTTTTCTGTAATGACTTAATTTGGATCATTGCTGCATGGTCCACAGAATCTGAAGAATCTGGAAATTGGAGTCTCAAGCTGTGCTTTAGCTTGATGTGCCACATATGGGGTTTCTCACTTGCCTGTTGGGTGACTGTGTTGATAACAAGCTCATTAATCGACATGCATAAAAGATTTTGTGCAAATATTTAGTATTTGAAGTGTCAAAGTAAGTGTCTTGGTCCTCCCAAAGTTTCTTCCTTGAATAACAACATAAAAGGGAGTTTTTTCTTGCCACTGTTGCTTCGGCTTGCTCTTTGGGGGTTTAAAGGCTTTTCATTCTGTAAAGCTGCTTTGTGACAATGTACTGTTGTAAAAAGCGCTATATAAATAAATAACTTGAACTTGAACTTGAACTTATTTTTTGTAATCATGGCTCGGTTTCAGATAGAAGCTTTCATGCCTGCACTTTACGCTTAACTAAGTTAAGAGCCTTATTTTTTTAACTTGCACAAATTCTCCCTTTGCTTACAGCTTCACATATATTAGCACCTATCAAATGTGTCCTGCTGTTTTCTTGTCACGTCCTCATGCTGCATGTAAATTTTGTTTAAAAGGCAGCATCAGACCTCTCACTGAACATTCTTTAGAATCTGAGCTGTCTAACATAGTTTGGTAGCTTGCGTGAAAGTGGCTGCAATTCCTGCATGTTCATTAATTAGCATATATAAACATCTCGCACCTCACGCAGCTAGGCCTTGATTAGCCCCAATAATGTGCTTCCTGACATTTACTTTTTATGTATTCTGGCTGCGTTAAATTATGCTTCTTTTGCATAGTGTAGCTGAAGAGACAAGCATTAGAAAAAACAAAATGTTTCTATGTTTAAACTGAACATTGTATTATATGTAATGCTCTTATGTAAAAGTTATTGTCTTTTTTCTATACTCATCCTTTTACAGATCAGTACTCATATTTCGGCAGGACATGCTCTGTTGATTGAACTCCTCATCACCTTTGAGCTCGTCTTCACTGTTTTCGCTACCTGTGACCCCAAACGCACAGATGTGAAGGGCTCCGCTGCACTTGCTATTGGTCTTTCTGTTTGCATTGGCCACCTGTTTGCTGTAAGTTGGTTCTTCTTAACTAACAGTTTTGCTGATGTACCCAATCAGGAGCTTATTAAGATATCTGTGTCAGTGAATAGGGAATAACATTGTGTTTAAAGTCTCTGAGCAGAGCTCTGTATCTGAGCACTGTCTCCAAGTGCTGACAAAAGCTTTACATCAAAAATCCCAGGAGTGTAGATGGTGTATTTTCGAGCTGCACCTGAAGCTGTTGCTAGGAATGGCCTCATTAGGCTCTTTAATGTTTCTGTCTAACAGTATTAGTGACACAAAAGAAGTATCTTTAGAAAAGACTCTTATTTAACTAAGTAAAGTAAATGTAATAAAACTTTTTGTGACAGGGTAAATCTGTCAAAGTGTATTCAGCGCTTTGTGTATTCACATTATTTGTACACTTTGCATCATATGCATTGGTTGTTATATTCATCCATCCATTCAGTTATCATCTTCTGCTTATTCATTCATTCATTCATTATCACCCACTTTATCCTCTATCAGGGTCGCGGTAGGGTTCCCCATGCCCATCCAGGGGAGAACGTCTTGGGCGCTGGGCAGATACACCCAGGACAGGGCGCCAATCCATCGCTGGGCACACACTCACTCACTCAAACACACTCTATATGGGGCAAATTTGGAGAATTCAATTAACTTGATCCATGTTTTTGGACTGTGGAAGGAAACCGGAGAACCCGGAGGAAACCCATGCAGACACGGGGAGAATATGGAAACTCCACCCAGATGGGGATTCGAACCGGGAATCCCTAGCGCTGAGAGGGGAACGTGCTAACCAATAAGCCACCGTGCCGCCCTGCTTAATCATATACTAGAGATATTGGTGGCTTTCTTGTGCCTATCCAGAAGCACACACTATACAGGGGCAATTTAGAGCATTTTTTTACCTTAAATCCATGTTTTTTGACTGTGCGAGGAAAGCAGAGATCGCTGAGGAAACCCACGTGGACACAGGGGGAACATGGAAGCTCAAACTAGATCGTGATATTAAAAAAAGTTTTTTTTAAAACATATTTATTGGCAATTGCAAGTTTTACTGAGATTTTAAAAATATTTTGTAGTAAATATTTTAGGACTCTATGACTTGATATTTGTCAACATCTAACCTCTTGCAACTAACCTCTAACCTCAAACCTCTTGTATTTTTCACTCTTTTACTGTCTTTCACTCTATTTGTCTTAACCTCTATTTGTCAGAATTCTTTCTATTTTTATTGTTCCTCTTAGTTATAATGTCTTCATTTGATTGTTTGTTTGTTGACATTTAATGGGAGGTAAAAAGTTTACAAATGACCTTTCAGCCCATGCTGGGATACAGTATGCAAATTCTTTTGCAGGAAAAGGAATTAAATCTTGTCTCCCCTTGAATGTTTCTAGTTGCTATTAGACCTCACTCAATTGAGTGTGATCTCATGTGAGCTGCCCTAAATACCAAAAAGTGTAAGTGAATGTTACATTAGCTAATTAGTGCATAGCACATGGAATGCTATGTACTTATTAAGGCGCCTAATTAATACATAAATCATTGCTATGATCACTAGTCAGTGAGCAGGATGACATTTTAAACATAACGTTTGGAATTGTGAATTAATTTTCCTTGCACACATTTCTAATGAATTACAGTCTCATGCAGAGTAAGTGCATTAAAATCAGGAATAAATAAAAAACAAGTTTTCAAACACATTACTTAAGGTCCACAGACACACACACACACAGTTTCAATATGTGTATATGTTTAATGTAATCTTATTTTTATTTTACATATGTTGTCCCTGGTTGTGCCTCTGTTCTGTAAGATACCATATACTGGAGCCAGTATGAATCCTGCTCGCTCATTTGGCCCTGCAGTCATCATGGGATCCTGGGAAAATCACTGGGTGTGTCCAGTATTCAGTTAGTATATACATATTTATTTTATTTTAATAAGACATATATTTTATTTTAATTTAAGTCTTATTAAAACAGCTTCGCACCTTCTTATATTTGACACTAAAATTAGGTTTAAAAAAGTTTAATTCCTTTGGATGTAAACTTTTTTGTCTTTTTACTTTAAAAAAATCAAAAACATGTCTTTTTGACCCAAGATGAACAGAATTACGTATGAAAACTGAAGAATAGTTTCCAAATTCTGCACAAGGTTTGTCCAGATCTTTGCAAGCTAGGTAATTGTTTGCCGTTTCACTGAAGCAGATTAATTGATAGGACATTTTGAGGACATTCACTGTTACATAAGGATCTAAGGCATGTGTGTCACACAGAGAGTTTATGGAGTATCTGTCCAAGAGTGTTAAGCTCAGAAGAGTGGTTGACATGAACACAAAGTCTCAGTACCATGGCCATCTGTTTCAAGCTCTAGTTTAGCAACGCAAAAAGTAAAGAGAGACACTGTGCTCATTTTTAGGCTATTACAAATCAACACAATGCAATTCACATCTCAATCTGAAAACAGTCAGTGTTGGCTCATAAATTAGCAAAATTTATAAATGTAATGTAAAACAATGTGACAAATATTTGCTAATTTATAAGCTTACGTTTAATGCTATTTATTGATACAGAGTAAAGTAATCAATTGATTGGGGGATGTCGTTCTTCCTGTCCAGGGGACAATGTTGTGGGTGCTGGGTAAAATCCATGTTTTTGGACTGTGGGAGTATTTAGAATTATTTACTTTATTAAGCTTTTTATACCACACATTTATTATGTTTTATATTTTGCCATATATATGTACCACCTTATATTCAAACTTTATGTTCAAACTTTATGTACCACCTTATGTTCAAACTTTTATTAAAGTGTCCCC
>JAFMOD010000044.1:1132295-1172049 GCA_019802435.1 Corydoras maculifer
CGTGGGTTTTCTCCGGGTTCTCCGGTTTCCTCCCACAGTCCAAAAACATGGATCAAGTTAATTGATTTCTCAAAATTGCCCCATTTAGAGTGTGTCTGTGTGAGTGAGTGTGTGCCCAGCGATGGATTGGCGCCCTGTCCTAGGTCTATCTGCCCAGCGCCCGAGACGTTCTCCCCTGGATGGGCATGGGGAACCCCACCGC
This sequence comes from Corydoras maculifer, assembly GCA_019802435.1. Classification (NCBI taxonomy): domain Eukaryota; kingdom Metazoa; phylum Chordata; class Actinopteri; order Siluriformes; family Callichthyidae; genus Corydoras; species Corydoras maculifer. Next base: position 1,132,498 of record JAFMOD010000044.1, read on the forward strand.
GACCCTAATAGAGGATAAGCGGGAGATAATGAATGAATGAACTTAAATTATTATGCGCTGTGCAAAGAGATAATGCCGTTTTACATTCTACTCTACATTATAACTTTTAAGGGCTCAGCATTTAGTTGGTTGTTTATTCATTCATTATTCATTCATTATCTCCCGCTTATCCTCTATTAGGGTCGCGGTGGGGTTCCCCATGCCCATCCAGGGGAGAACGTCTCGGGCGCTGGGCAGGTAGACCCAGCACAGGGCGCCAATCCATCGCTGGGCACACACTCACTCACACAGACACACTCTAAATTGGGCAATTTTGAGAATTCAATTAACTTGATCCATGTTTTTGGACTGTGGAGGAAACCGGAGAACCCGGAGGAAACCCACGCAGACACGGGGAGAACATGGAAACTCCACCCAGATGGGGATTCGAACCGGGAATCCCTAGCGCTGAGAGGCGAACGTGCTAACCAGTAAGCCTAGTTGGTTGTTTATGTAAATTATAATAAAAAATAATGATAAATGAATGTTTAGGATAATTGTTTTGAGGTTGAATGATATTAATAACATCAAGTTAAAGTTAATACATTAACTAGTAGGTTAGACTGGGGGTCCTTCTTTAGTTCTATGATAAGCTGCAATGAGGTCACAAATGTATTGGGTTTTTTATTAAGGTGTGTGTGTGTGTGTGTGTGTGTGTGTGTGTGTGTGTGTGTGTGTGTGTGTGTGTGTGTGTGTGTGTGTGTGTGTGTGTGTGTGTGTGAGTGAGAGAGAGATATGCGATCTCCTCGTTCCCTGTGCGCGCGCAGGAACAGCCCCCGGCAGCGCTCCATCAAAGCTCATCACATCCAGTCATATCCGAGATGCAGGAAGCAGCGTGAGTGGCTTCTTATAGGAAAATACGATCACAACCATTTTTACTTCACTATGCAGAAAAGCAAAGTAAGCCATCACTTGCACACTGTTCAGATTTTGTGAAGTGGCGCTCGCTTGTTGCTGGGATCTGGAGTTGATTGCAGCTTTAGCAGAGAGCGGGGAGGGCTGTTTTTGCCCAGGGGGTTCGCACAGGCCCCGGAGCGACTCTGCGGTTCCACTGTGTCCTCCGCTCAGCCCTCCACATCCCGCTGCAGCCACCGAGACGCAGCCTGAGCAGCCGGACACTCCATGTTCCAGGTGAGCCTGATCCGCGACTCTCTCTCTCTCTCTCTCTCTATCTATCTCTCTCTCTCTCTATCTCTCTCTCTCCCTCGTGTGCGTGTGTGTGTGTGTGTGTGTGTGTGTCTAAAGGCTAAAACCACAAATAGTATTATGTTGTTTGAAATACAGCAGAATGGATAACTGTACACACGACAAAATCTTTATTTCCGAGACGCAGCAGATATGATGTTCTTTAAAGTTTTTAATCATGTGGAGCGTCGTAACTAAAACGTAGTGAAGGTTTTACGCATGTGCAACCGAACCAACGCGTTTCGACGTAATCAGGTTTGTCTTGCCCCTCTATATGTCAGTGTACTATTTATACTGTACTGCACAGTATAGACTGCATAATGTATTCATATATATATATATATATATATATATATATATATATATATATATATATATATATATATATATATATATATATATACAGTGTGTATGCTTATATATGTACACATACGTACTACACTCTATAATTTATTGTAAACACCTTGTAAACTCTTTATATACAACATTATATATATTATATTGTATACATATTGTACTAATTCCACACCAGCCAAAGCACTGCATCAAATAGGAAACTAAACCATGAAAAAATACTTCTATTATACTCTGCATGATTGAATAAGATTTTGAGATATTTATAGATAATCACAGCAAGGGAACCGTAACTCATTTTTTTCTTAACTTAAACAATGTTTTGCCTGGTCACTTTAATATTAATTGGATCAACTTTAACTTTAATTACACCATGCATTTACTCTAGAACAATTTAATCAATTGTCACAACATTTATTTTAATTAACAGTTGCATTTACATTTGGGACCTTGTATTTATGAGACAACAGCAAATCCCATAGTTCAAAATGTGTTGAACAGTACATAATCCAATTCCAGCAATTTCAATAATCGTACTAAAAACAATTAAACCTTTTTGAAATACTGTAACATTTGTACCACAGCCGTATATTTGGTTTTGACATAATTGTTTAAAGACGCAATTTAAATAGTCTTGTGTGTAGGTTTGATCAATTGCCTAAAGATAGCTGGGCTGATAGTGTGCTTGCTAATGAGTATATATAAACACCTCAGACAAGCAATTTGTCATTTCCTGTGATCATGAATTAGTATCAAAGTCTCTGCTCACCAAAGCCACTAAGTAGTTTTTGCCAGGCAGTATTTAATAAAGTAAAGAATATTTAACTTGGAAACGATTGCCTCACAATGTCTTTTCCTATTTGTGTCCTGTCACTCATTTTACAATTTATAACAATGCGCCAAAAATAGTGGCACATTTGGATAAAATGCATAAAAAAGCTACTTGCTGTATTAGTTAGAATTCCAATTTGAGCTGGTGATAGTTAAATCATATTAATCACTACAGTTATGTTATTGTAAATGCACTGAAGACAAACTGTGTTGATTTAACTGTAATTGGGTCCATCTGTTTGTACTTTATAGGTATAGGGATGCATTAAGTGCTTGGCCTGTAATACAGCCATATTTGCAGGAAGAGCATAGTGGCACAAGAGGGCCACTTTTTAGCCTCTGTTCTTGGAATTCATGTTAATGTTATTATTTGGCAGTAAGCCTTATCTGGCAGAGGGTATAACATCATATCACTATTATCCTATCAGCTATTAAACAGAATGGCTTAATGTCCACTCAGATGGCTTTGCATAATTCTGTTCACTAAGCCAGGTGGCTGACTATAAAGAATTTCGAGTGCTTAAATAAAAAAAATTCAGCATGTTCAGACGATGACTGTGGGGTGAATAAGCAGGTCATGCACTGTCCATTTCCACTTTGCAACTGCAATAAACCTCTACTAATTTCTTCTAATTTTATAAGCTGATTTGTTTACTGGAGGACAAGCTAGTGATGAGAACCTGTTTGTGTGCTGTATGAGTATTTGTAAGTATCGCCTTTGGCAATTCCAGTTGTTTGAAGTGCAATTAATATTGTATGCTCATTAAAGAGACAGTGACAGGTTGTTTATTACCTGGGGAAATTAGGATTTTTAGATGGTATCAGGGGCGGTATCAGTGGCTTAGTGGTTAGCACGTTCGCCTCTCAGCGCTAGGGATTCCCGGTTCGAATCCCCATCTGGGTGGAGTTTCCATGTTTTCCCCGTGTCTGCGTGGGTTTCCTCCGGGTTTTCCGGTTTCCTCCCACAGTACAAAAACATGGATCAAGTCAACTGAGTTCTCCAAATTGCCCCATATAGAGTGTGTCTGTGTGAGTGAGTGTGTGCCCAGCGATGGATTGGCACCCTGTCCTGGGTCTATCTGCCCAGCGCCCGAGACGTTCTCCCCTGGATGGGCATGGGGAACCCCACCGCGACCCTAATAGAGGATAAGCGGGAGATAATGAATGAATGAAAGGATGGTATCAGTTGCTTTAAACCATGATGATAATTATTATTGTACTGTATGTTATTTTACAGATTTAATAATTTTATTTTATAGCTGATTCTTATTTAGATATCTTACATGTTACAAAATTGTGAAAACACTAGCTTAACATATGCAACAGTGCATCCCTCTTAATTAAACAATTAATTTCCTCAATGTTGGTAAGGTAACACATCTTCGGGAAACATTTAAATATTAAATTTTTTACAGATATGTATAAATTCCTTAATAAAAAATATTAATTTAAGACAAAATATTATACAGTTTATATTTTAACATATCAAATTATAATTATATATGAAGTACATTGTAGAATAAAATGTTTTAAGGATGTGTTAATTTACGTTAAGAAAAGCAATAAAACATCCAAACTGAAAAGTGATGCCTTTTTTCAAATGCAGATGATTGAATAATAGATTTACACTTTCTGGCCAAAATTAGGGACCACTAACTGTAAAATATAAATTAAACATATAACATAAAAAATATTTGTTTAAATTTTTTTTTTAACTTTTCAAACATCAACGAATTTAACTGCAAAAAAATGCAAGCATCCCTTATTTATATATTAGGTGATAAATTCACATCAGCACTTCGTTTTGCTTAAAGTTGTAGATTTTCACATCACTGGACTTTAATGTTCCATTGACTATAATAAAAAAATATGTTCTTTGCACCTTTCTAAACATGCAAACCTGTGCATGTGCTTAGCTTCTTCTTATTTGTAAGTCATCTCTGCAGCATGTCCACACACTGAACTTTATCTTTTCCTTGCAGTCTGTAGCTTTGGCAGTAACTCCAGTCGTATCACACCTTGGTTTTCGTTTGCACAGCACTGTGGGCTGAGCCTCAGTGAAGAGGCGATTCGCAGCGCTGCCTTTACTCCATTTTAAAGTGCTTCTTCTGAACTTCCCCATCACCGCAGATTAGTCAGGGAACACATTACCTTCATGCACACAAAAATGCCTCCTCCAATCCACCAGCCAGCCATGTAATGAGTCTGATGTGCCTTTTGAAGAGCGGGTATGTCATTTTCCCTCACACCCGCAGGCCACCCTGCCATGCAAATGATTATGAAATTAAAATTAAAACTATAAATATATTCTGTCTTGCTCTCTTAGCACCATCTGCACAAAGTGCATACAAATCAGGCCCAGATCAGCACCAAACCCAGGACTCTACTTTAAAACTCGACTAATTGCTAATTGGGTATCTAGGTGTAAAATGGGATCTGCTAACAAGAATTTTGATGTGCAGACGAAGTAGGTTTTTTTCCCCCTCTTTCGGTTCCTTTCAAGCTCTTTTTATTTCACTTAAGGCATGTTAAGACCGTCTCTGGTAACATGCCTGCAGGCAGAAACGACAGCTCGATTCAAAAGAAAAAGCACTTCTCATTTTGAAATGAAACCTCACCTGCACAAGACTTCTTTGCTGAAGAGAAAACAAAGGTGTTGGCATCTATTGGGATCGCTGATTTCAATACAGTATGTTTTAATGTATTTTTAGTTCAAATTCAACTTGTCTTTAAATAAGCATTTTAGATTTTTAAATTCCCTCATAAAAATATAACAGTCTATGTTAGTATCTGTCAGTAGTATTAAGTTATTAATGCCGTTACTGATCAGACAAAGTGATTTTTAATTAACAAACACTTTATTAAACAATTATGTACCCCTATTTCTAATAACCCAATTAGTTAATTAGCAGTGCAATATATAGAGCTGGCTTGCTGCCTGGCATGATGGATGAATGGATGGGATGATAGATGGATGGATACATAAAACAAGTTAAAGCCAATAATTAATTCAAAACCTTATTTTTAATCCTCAGAGTTTGTATACCTGTTCATGTATATAGTTGTTTAACTTAACCATAACTATTAGTTATACAGTTAAGATACAAAAGGACAAATTGTGAAAACATTACTTTAGTCTATGGGATATAATGTTTCAAGCTTGTATTTGTGTACACAAACCTGTTAGACTACATTATAGATTTGCAGCATTTCAGGGTTATTCATTACACTTATAGATATGCAGTAAGTCTGCAATCACTTTATACTGTAATGTGTGTTTGTGGAGAGTGCAAAACTTCTTTACACATTATGCTCAGGATAATGTTAAGTGAAATCATGCTTTATGGTTATATTTATGTTTAGGGTAACGTTATGGTTGATGTCAGGTTAGCGTATTAATGTTTATGGTTTGGGAAGCTGTTCTAGCTGTAAAGTGAGGACCCGTTTATAATGGAATGTCATGAAATCCCTTTATGAAGATGATCACTGGTGAAAAATGACTTCATTTAACCAATATAAACCTTTAACTCCACATGCTTCAATGTGCATGAGCATGTACAGGTTTAAATAACTCCCCATATGTCCAAACGTGGATAGAGTTGCATAAGATCTGATTTCTGCATAGATTTGCACGTGAGCTTTAGACAGCTATGGCTCCAAACAGTCCATCATGATGATTTTTTTTTTTCATTTATGTTTATTTAGTAATTAGAGTGAGTATATGAGCGAGTGAGTGAGATTTAATTTAAGGGAACGCTCCCTCCCTTCTCTCTGCACCTTTAAGAGGCTGCGTTCGTAGCTGAAGGTCATTAAAACGAACGAAAAAAGCTCTCAGCTCTGCGGTCCAATATAGCGCATGCGCAGTGCCCGGGGACTCATACACTGTCAGACCGCAATATGGCGAGAATGCCTGGCAGCGGGCACCAGCGCTGTGGCGATGATGGCAACTCGGGGTCCGGGGAAGAAAGAGAGCGGCTTGCAGAGGATGGAGACATACAGGAGATCCAAATCACTGGAGATGATGATGAGGAGGAGGAGGAGGAAGTGGAGGAGGAGTGCGAGGAAAGCGGGGAACCCGACAGCTACAGGGAAACGGTCCATATGCGAAATAGAGACCAGCTGCTGGACCGGGATGCTTATGGAGAGGCTGCAGCTCTTCTGTCGGTTTCGGATCGCTCTCGGCTTAGCGAGAACACCCGGCTGGCCACGCGTTATGCAGTGCGGATCTTTAGGGAATACCTGAGCGAGACTGCCCAGTGCGTAAACTTTGAAAGCATGGACAAGCACGCGTTGTGCAGGGTGCTGCGCGCTTTTTACTCGGAGGCGCGTTCCAAGAGCGGCCAACTCTACAGCAAGTCCTCTCTGATCAGCATCCGCAGCTCGCTCAACCGCTACCTGAACGAGCCGCCGTTCTGCCGCACGCTGGACCTGACCAAAGACCCGGAGCTGCGCGGCGCCAACCTCGCACTCGCCGCCGTCATCCGGAGGCTGGAGGAGCAGGGCGCGGGACCGGTGGTCCAGAAGCAGGCGATCACACGCGCAGACCTGCGCAGACTCTACTCGTCGCCTGCGTTCAGCATGCACTCGCCGTTCGGTCTGCTCAACAAAGTGTGGTTTGAGACCTGTATGTATTTCTGCACCAGAGGACGCGAGAACCAGCGCGAACTCCAAGAGGACTCATTCGGACTCGCCACGGATGAGGACGGGAGGAATTTCGTCTTCCACAAGTCGCGCACGGCGTGGAATAAGAAGAGACCGGACGCGGAGGATAACGTGCCGCGCATGTACGAAACCGGCACGGAGTTCTGCCCCTATGCGAGTTTTGTGAAGTACCTCTCAAAGCGCAATCCAGCCTGCAGGGCGTTTTTCCAGCGTCCCCGCGATCATTGCGGCGAAAACGACGCGACCTGGTACGAAAACAAAGCCGTGGGGAAAAATCTGCTCGGCACCAGGATGCAAATGCTGTCGCGGCTTGCCAAACTGTCCAAAACCTACACTAACCATTGCATAGGTGCCGTCTCCATAGCGACGCTTAACAGCGTGGCGGGGGTCGGCTCCAAACCCGCACCCCTGAACGTTGAAAGGGTGAACCGGAGCCAGCCCACGCAGCGCCCGCGCGCCGGCCAAGAGACCCCGCAGCTGGAGACGCGCAAAGCCTTTAAACGTCCGCGCTCGCACCTTTACCCGGGACTAGGACTGGAGGTTCCCGCGAAAAGAGTTCGTCCTCGCCCCGTCGAGGAGAGCGCGCAGCCCGCGGTAAGCATCGCCATCAGTACCGACACCGCGGGCCGCACCGAGGAGACGCCTGTTCAGGTAAATTCCAAACCCAAGTCTCACAACAGCGTCCCGAAAGTTACATACAGAGCTGTGAGTGAGCTCGTGTAGTGACGTCACAGTCTGGGTCCCAATCGCCCTCTTTAAGGTTTACAGTGACTTATGTTTTTTTCCAGGTTCAGTTTCTTGTTTTATACAACAGTCAGGTTGTCTTTTCCATTTGTTTGAATGTTGCAAACTTTCTCAACTCACTAAAAAGTTTTCCAGACTTCTGAAAAAAAACAAACAAAAAAAAACATAGTTTTCATCCTGAACAACTCCAAAAATTATTTATTGTCTTGCAGTTTTATTATATACTATAATAATAATAACAATAACAATAATTCATTCATTCATTATCTCCCGCTTATCCTCTATTAGGGTCACGGTGGGGTTCCCCATGCCCATCCAGGGGAGAACGTCTCGGGCGCTGGGCAGATAGACCCAGGACAGGGCGCCAATCCATCGCTGGGCACACACTCACTCACACAGACACACTCTAAACGGGGCAATCTTTTGAGAATTCAATTAACTTGATCTATGTTTTTGGACTGTGGGAGGAAACCGGAGAACCCGGAGGAAACCCACGCAGACACGGGGAGAACATGGAAACTCCACCCAGATGGGGATTCGAACCGGGAATCCCTAGCGCTGAGAGGCGAACGTGCTAACCACTAAGCCACCGTGCCGCCAACAATAACAATAATAATAATAATAATAATAATAATAATAATAATAATAACAATAACATAAACCATATAAAATACTTTCATGCATTATTGATACAAAATCTTAAATTAATATGAATGATTTTTTAAAAAATCATATTTTCGCTGATCAGTATGCAAACTTACTACTCCTATATTCATTTTACCCACTGATAAATTTTAAATGCATGTATGAAATGAAGAGCATGGAAACTCCACCTGGATCAGGTTTCAAACCTGGATCCCCAGCGCTGAGAGATAAACGTGCTAGTCACTAAGCCACCATGCCGCCCCATACAAATATTTTACCTTTTAATTGAGTCTGTGTCTGATGGGTGAAGATGTGAGGTACAGACCCATAGTCAATTTTTCTCTCAAGTGTTATAGTGTTTGCTTCTGTGAGAGCCTGTGGGGTAGAGACAAGGACATTAATCACACACAGTGGAGATAGCTTTAACAATGCACCTGCTCCATTCTATCAGAGCAACAAAACCAAAAGGGACCGAAAAAGTTCCTCGTTACCAGACTTACCAAATCAAGTCTTTATGAATCTTGCTTTTTGTAGTGGGACATTGTCTTCCTGAATTACTATCCCATGTTCCCACTTAGATGGAAGCATTGATTTTTTTACACTTGTGGCTATGGAATTAAATAAAACTCCTAAATTTAGTAATTTAGATATATGTCCCAATAATATTGTTCATATAATTCATGTATTCAACATGTTCATTATTTATCTCTTCACATTGTTATTTTCTACCTTGGGCAAAAATACATATTATTTAAAACAAATCTTTAGTTTGGCTTTTGAAAGGACATAATTTAGTCCTAGTTTGATAGTTTATTTAGATAAATGATGACCACTAAAATCTAATAGATAATATTTCATACTACAAGCAGTTATTTGTTCATGCACAGCAGAAGCAGCAGTGCAAATTTTAATGAGTGCAGTTCTAACACAACCACAATAATGACTGTAATTTTCTTCAGATGGCAAAATTATTAACCATTAGCAGAAATCTTTTTTTTAAATTTATTTATTGGCTTTGTTGTTTACCAGTGATGTGGCCTAAACTTAGCACTGTCCTCTTTTGACATGGTCACAGACACCATTGTATAAACTAAATATTCACAAATGGCTCATAGGGACAGGTTTATTTATCTTTTCTATTTATCATTCCAAATATAGCCAGACTTACACTGTACTCTTTACTTATTATGTCATTTGTGGAATTCTTAAATAAAAGATAAGACATTACATGTGTACGTTTTATTCTTGGAGGACACTGATGCTACACCTTTAACTTTGATTACTGAATGCATTTACTGTTGTATTGCTTCTACCTCAAGATATTATGCATTATACATTATATTTATAAGTTTCTGTCAACCATTTGTTTTTATGCAGAATTTTTTACTGTGTCAGAGTTAAAACAAATCATAAAGATGCCAAATTTTCAAACAGTCGAGTTAGACAATGTGTATATAAAATTTCTTTCTTTTAGGATTTTAGTCTGATCAAACCCAGCATCCTTGTCCTGGAATATATCTGTGACATCAACAAACACAATCATCTATTAATGAAATACTGTGGTCATTTAGTTCATTCAGTTGATGTTTATTTACACGTAAGATTTCTGTATCTTAGTCTGAGCAGCAAATGTAAATCATATCACACAGAATAGACAGTTTATTTGAAATGATGGACAGAAATGACTTTGATTCATGTATAAATATTCTTTTTTTTTCATGTGGTTTGTCCTCTCTTGTGGTTGGTGTGTGGTTTAGGAGCATTCTGGAAGCATTGCAATGTCAAGGCCATTGTTGGCACACTCTCCAGCTTCCCCACTGAGTACAGCTGGCATCCCCACACCTGCCCAACTGACCAAAGCCAACGCACCAGTGCACATCGATGTGGGAGGGCACATGTATACCAGCAGTCTCGCCACATTAAGCAAATATCCAGAATCCAGGTAAAAAATGCAGAGTACTAAACTGGAATGCAACAAAGTCTTACAAAATGATTCAGCTTGTTGAATAAAAAAATGCAATACAACTGTAATCTGCAAATATATGTCAGTATATAGCCTGACTACTTCTATACTTACTACTGCAGTGTTTTAAATGGCACTTTTTTAAAAATAGTTTTCTTAGAGCACTATAAGGGTGTTTTCTAATTATAAGCATTTGAGCCACAGTTACTACACAGCTAAACCAAATTGCTTACCTGGGACACAAGCACTGCAAACATTTTATCTGTTAAAATATTTTATTCTAAATGCGATATGAAAAAATAATTGACAAGTTACTATGCATGAATTTTCAAAGAAAACATATGTGTTGTTCCTGTTTAAACAGTTGATATATCTAGTGATTGTATTTGTCATGTATGATTGTATGTGTGTTTCTTGTCTATGATAATTAGCTTGCTGACCAGTACATTTTTGCTGTGGGAGTGTAAATGTCTCCTGGCTGCTGACTGAGTCAAACTTCAGAGTGAGGGCATACAATAGCTTGTAGCACTTGGTCTACAGCTAGCACAGCATCTGGCTGTCACTCCAGTTTTCCACACTGTAAAGTCTAATATAGTGTTATACAGCCTCATGCAATATCATACAGTGTCACATAGTGGTATATAGTCTCATGAAGTTAAACTTATGTATTGTCTCATTTACTTTCATATAATCTAATACAGAACCATAGTCTTATATAGTAACATAAAGTCGTGTTAGATGCATCTTTGCAAAAGTGAACAGGTAAAACTATTAGAACTAAAGCCTGTAGCTAAATATCTAAACAACACAATATGGATACGCACAGCACCAATATATGAACACTATAGTTTGTTCACTTGCTTACAATGACGAGCATACTCACTTGTTTCACATTGTTTCTCACTCCTATTTACACACTCTCTCTCTCTCTCTCCCTCTCTCTCTCTCTCTCTCTCTCTCTCTCTCTTTCTTTTGCTGATATCCTTAGGATTGGCCGTTTGTTTGATGGCACAGAGCCCATAGTTTTAGACAGTCTAAAACAACATTATTTCATTGACCGTGATGGCCACATGTTCCGGTACATTCTTAACTTCCTCAGGACCTCCAAACTACTCATTCCAGATGACTTTAAGGTAAGTTTTTAATGAATTAAGTTCTACTTGTGGCAATAAAAATTTCTTAAATACGTTATATACTTACATTTGTATTGTATATAAAATATTTAACTTGTTTGTATGTTTTTATGGTATTAGGATTTCTCTCTGCTTTATGAGGAGGCACGATATTTTCAGCTTCAACCAATGCAGGCTGAATTGGAGCGTTGGCGATCAGAGCGGGACGCTGGGTGTGTTTCCCGACCGTGTGAGTGTGTGGTGGTTCGCGTGGCACCAGACCTGGGCGAGAGGATTACATTGAGTGGAGATAAGGCTCTTATCGAAGAAATTTTCCCTGAAATTGGTGATGTCATGTGCAACTCGATCAATGCTGGATGGAACCATGATTCCACTCACATCATTCGCTTCCCTCTAAATGGATACTGCCACCTCAACTCGGTCCAGGTGAATCATTTTACATGTCTAAGTTATCCCATATAGTGTGTATATGACACAATGTGTAGCGTGGATTGGCACCTTGTTATGAGTGCATCTGCCCAGTGCTTGTAATGTGCTTTCATGAATTGGCATGGGACATGTTAATGGCTCTTAACCTGGCCCTTAACAGCTAATTGTTAACAAATATAGACAAGTTGGTCCTTAACAAGTCAATAGATTCTGTGAATGTGGACAGTCTGTATTGTTTTATTAAAATTTTAATTACTTCTGCCCACGGCACCTGTAGTCCCAGTTCTGAGAAAACCAAAGAGATTAGAGGTTGTACACTAAATGTACAAAAATGACAGTGCAAAGCAATAGAATTCAATCTTTTAAAAGAACACTGATACTGTATAAAAGGGGAAATTCAGAAATGGAGCTGGAGGGGATAAAAGAGCAGAGGAACAGAGAGGGCCTGAAGGAGCACTAATGCAATCTCACTGCCCTGTGGAGTGAATAGCTGCAGGGTACAGAAATAAATGTGCCTGTGTAAAAGAAAGAGTGGGTTTAAGATTTATTAGGTCACCAGAGTGTACTCAAAGGCATTTTATTAATTCTACAACCATATGTATGAGTAGCTATATAATGACTTATATTGATTCATTATTACATGGCTTCACTGAATACTCGATTCTGATTCTGCTATATACATGATTATTATGATAGGCTGTTACAGCAACAAAATTTTTCAATCAATAAAATAACAGTCAATAAAGTTTAGTCCAGTTAGTTAAGTTCAGTCTGTACATGTCAGTGTTAGGATGAGTTCAGTAGTGTTATTGATGTTTGGACAAAGCTGTTCCTGAGCCGACTGTTTCTGGCGCAGATGCTCAGCTATCTCCTACCGGGGAAGGAGCTTCTGAGTGAGTGGCTTGGGAGAAAGGAGTCCCTAATGATGCTGCAGCATCTTCTTATTGTGGTCATTACTGGTCATTGTAATATAAACTTCTGATATATGTAATGAGGTCCTGTATCTCCTGCAGATGTTATATTACAACGCTGACTCACTTACTGTAAATTATTCTTTATATATTACTTTAGTATAAATTTTGTATTAGTATATCATATGTAATTTTGTAATCTGTTAAATTAAACGAAATTATGTATAATGAACTGTGTGTGCATCTTTGTGCATGTGTCAGGTTCTGGAGCGACTTCAGCAGAAAGGATTTGGGATTGCAGCCTCTTGCGGTGGTGGCGTGGACTCCTCTCAGTTCAGCGAGTATGTTCTACGGAGAGAGGTTAAGCGATGTCAGAGCAGTGTCACACCTTCTGTAATTCGTATTAAACAAGAGCCACTAGACTAGAAAAAGTAAAAGTCATTTTAAAAATGATCAAAATGTTTTCCAGCTTAAGTTTTTTTCTAGCACTTTAGGTACAGTAAGTATATACAGTGACCAACCTTACTAATTTAACATGCACTGATATTTGAACATTTTTAACATGGTGGGACTACTGCAAGGCAAAGGTTTGTTCTAAAACTTTTTGACTTGTGTTCATGGGTATCACCTCTGAGCTGCATCTAAATCAAAGTATTCTGAAATGTCAGTGCCTGGTGTTTTTGACCTATATGTCTTGAGGACCACAAAATCTACAAATTTTATTAGATCAATTTAAATTCTCATATGTCAATTTGTACATGTAAAACCACAGTAATTAAACACTTTTCATCCAGTTGTTGTCTTTTTTTTCCTGGTACACTAGTACACATGATTTTCGTATGCATTTAATGGGTTAAGTTTAAAAGTAAACTAATTATAACTGCGTTTAATGATATTTTAACTTTTTACACTATCACTGTGTTTTGATGAAAATTGTGTTTCTTTATCATAATAGCAGAAAATTAACTGAAATGTAGAAAGTATATTACTTTGTGTGATACTCGAATTAATTCGAGCGTGGTACATTTGGCGGCTCGTCACTCTATAGGGAATGAGAAGTAGTGAACAAGGTGTGATTTGAAACACTACGTAGATTAATAGCTGCCTAGTTAAAGGTGGCAGATGATTGGTGCAGCGTTACAAACCAAACTACAAAGCTGATATGCTGAGGTTTAACGCCGTCGGCGTTTAAAATAGCAATTTATCTACAAAGAAATTCTGCCATGGCAGAAAATGTGACAGAGAAAGTTATTTTAAGTACAGCTGATTCACGGGGTAAAACTCGTGAATGTGAGGAAACAGGAGAAGCTCCCGCTGCAGCAGCGTGTACACAGGTATCAGATAAATCACCTGACGCCGCCAGTGCGTCTTTCACTTCAGATTCCGTCCTTACAGAAGAAAACAAAAGCAAATCCCAAAAGTCAAAGGAACCCGTCATATCTGTAGCACCCTGTTCCAGCACCAGCATACTCCAAAAGCCCGCTGTGACTCTGACTGCCGCTGTTCCATCAGCCGCCGTGCCGCCTGTACCAAAGGTCATATTGAGCACAGCGAGTATTAGATCTGCTGCACCCCTTGTGATGGGTGCGAGAGTTGCGTCGGCAGCTGGAGCCAGTGGACAAACTGGAGGCGTTAGTGTGACAACCAGCCAGGTCAGCGGCCCGACTGTGACCCAGGCTCCACTCAGAGGCGCATTAATAACACTGCAGAGAGCATCGACTCCACAGCAGAAGGTAGCAGTGACCCAGAGCCCTCAGACCACCACTGTCCAACTGCCTGCTAACTTCCAAATTCCACAAGGTTTGTTTTACAGAACTCATTTGATTATAAATGCAGTGTTCACATCAGAACGTTGAGCTCTTTCCTATTCTCTGATCGTATGCCATATTGTAACCCATTTTAAATGATTTTTTGTTTAGGAATGGTTTTAATTCGCAGCGACAGTGGGCAACTGATGTTGGTATCCCAGCAGGCTTTGGCTCAAGCACAATCTCAGGGACTAGTATCCAAACCACCCCCTAGTATAAGGCCAGCAACCTCCCAGGTGTGTCTGGATTTACTTTGGTAGACATTTACTCTTAGTGAAAGTCTGGTGACACTAGATCAATTTAAAGCAAATACCACACATGATTTTGATTATTTTTTCTGATGTCTTTGGTGCTTATAATCCAATATTCTGATTGTGATGCTTTGATTTAAAAATAAATTGTCTATGAACCTTCTTTGTCCTTCAAAGTAAAAAATAGCTTACTGATTTAAGTGTTTTGCATAAATATACCTCAAAATGCCTTTGGACATCTATTACATTTATTACAGGGATTTGAAGAAACAGCTTTGAACATTATCAAACCTTAATCTTGTAAGGTCATATTAAATACTGATCAGAGGCTTTGTATGTACTGTTAATAGAAGTGATATATACCCTATATACTATTTTTCTTTAATAGTTATATCGTGCAGTTAACATACAGTACATCTGCTCACAGGCTGCCATCAAATCCACTCCTGTAATCCGAGTGACCCTTCCTCCTTCAACGGCAACTGTAGCCACCATAGTAAAACCTGCGTCCACTACAGGAACAGCTCTTTTAAAACCAAGCTCCACCACAGTCAGCCTGGCTTCTACAACAGGAAATACCAATCCCAGTGCTTCCACGGTTTTAGGAACACCCAGTCTTAAACCAAGCTCCACCACAGGATCCACCATTATAAAAGCCACTGTGGTTCAAAAACCCACACCAGGGAACATTAACCCAAGGGGCATCAGTTCAACAAGCATCCTAACACCATCTGTTGTAAAGGTAAGATTAGTTCTGCCTAGGTGACTGATATTTCAGATGATCAGTCACCTAAAATATTATTTTTAAATTGTTTTGTTATTTTTAATAGACAGTTGGCAAGACCTCTCATTCCTCATTGGTGACCCAACCCATCCGCCCAGCTGGAGGTGCCCCTAAGCTTGTATCGCCAAACATTCCGATTAAAGCTAGCGCTAACAAAGCCACAACTGCAGTCACCATCACATCTGTAAGTAAGCTCCACTTTTCATTTCTAGTTTTGGTTCATTTTTTAAGCCACCTGTAAGGTTGCAAAAGGGGAGAACATGGTTAAAAAAAAATGTGTTAATTTATTAATTAATTACCTCAACTTTTACAGAATTGGCAATAATCAAAAATCACAATTGAGTCACATGTTGACAATGGCCATTTCGGGTGTCTCAATTAAAGGTTGAAAAAAATTGTTGTGATGTATGATATACCAATAATTACAACTCATTAACATGTTCATAATTGTTTTATGTGGGATCTGTGTGGCTCTCTGTAATAATTAGTTTTGTGTTGTTTACAGGAGACTTTGGAAAATGTAAAAAAGTGTAAGAACTTTTTAATCACTCTGATGAAACTTGCGTCCAGTGGAACTCGCTCAGCTGACATGGCGCAAAATGTTCGCACACTTGTAAAGAACCTGCTGGTGAGCACCCCCCCACCCCTGCATTTAATTTACATCATTTCTTGTTATTCCTTTTTGCTTAGAGTAAACACTACTTAAAAAGTTGTTATGTTTCGAAGGTGGGATGTCTAGAGCCAGAGGAATTTACTGAAAAACTTTATATGGAACTGAAATCCTCTCCTCAACCGTACTTGGTGCCTTTTCTTAAAGTAAGATTCATGTTACTGTATTTGGTGTTGTGTTAGTATTATGAGGAGCTATAGTACGTACATAGAATTTAATCTGTGATCTTTTTGGCTTTTCCAGAGAAGCCTGCCTGCTGTGCGGCAACTAACCCCAAACCCAGAGCTGTTCATCCAGCAGTGTGAACAGCCCAAAGCCTCGTCTTCATCTGCAGTCAGCAGCATTCAGAAACCTCCCTCCACCACTGTTTCACAGTCTCCCAAAAGCACTGTACCAACCAGAGCCCCACAGCTGGTAATTCTTTTTCTGCAGTAAATATTATAAGATCTGATTTTCCCTCCCTTAAGCCATTTAGTTCACTACCCTGTCTGCCAACACATGTGTGTATTACCTTCTTGGTTAAGAATGTAAAAATTCAGGCTTGCTGAGAAATAGTGCCTCATTTTTTAAATATTTTTTTCAATTCATCTTTATTATCGGGTTAAGTTGCTACCACCCATTACTGTGTAATTCATTTAAAACCTCCAGTATCACATCAACCTCTCTTGATGCTGCCATTTTCAAATATCATTTGTTTTAATGCAATATTCAAATTGTGTTTATTATATTTGTTTATTTTGAAAGATTTCTTCAGAAATGTCACAGCCCATTTTTCCCCCTAATACTCAAGACTCTATTACCATTATTAGAGTGCTTATATCTATATAAGTTCTATATCTATAGGCAACATTTATGTAGATTTCCTAAAATGATCACTAAAAATGTAACTTTAAATCAAAGTGGATTCCACACTGGAACAAAGTTTAGATAAGTTTTGATAAATTGAGGTGTTCTGCAAGAAACTCAAAACTTCTCTTTTTTTAACTTGCACTTTTTCTTCCTTTCCTAATTTTACTAAATTAATGTGTCTTTAGAACATACACATCACACTGCATGATCTAAATCTCCTATCTATATAATGCTCATAAGGCTGTTTTTACAAAATAAAATTGAAAACATCAACAATAATAGATACAATTTTTTAAATTGTTATTTTTGTTTATAGGTGACATTTTTCAGTGTTTTCTGTTTAGATTGACTACTAATGCTTTATTGACAAGTCTTGTCTTTCACTTTTTCAGATGACCCAACAGCCCAAAGGTGTACTTGTGAAGCAGAGAGTGGCCTCCACACCCTTAATTGCACTCTCAGTGCAAAACCGTGCACAGCCCAAGCAGCTGGTTGTTCATAGCTCTCGGGCCTCAGGTTAGGTTGTTATCATTGTCCAGTTCCCTGTCAGTTAACTAGGTGCTTTGTATAATGTGTACTTGCACATTTTTAGTTCATGCTTAAATAATGCTATTTTAAGTAAATGGAGCAGACTGACTTCTTTAAAGAATAGTTTGCGTGTCTGCGTTTTTCATTTTCACAGATTTTGGGAAGCTGAATTCCCTTCAGGCCTCCTCTGAGCTGGGTCAAGCAGCACAAATTCACAATTTCAAGGGCACCACCTCGGGCTCTTTCCGGTAATGACTACTATTCACATTTTTGTCGTTAATATAAGTCAGCATATGCCAGTAGTTCCAGGACCAATAACCACTGCCGTACATCTTAAGCTTATTTATGAGAATGGTTTGATTCCCTAGTGTGGTGGTCAAAGGTGCCTCGTGGAACTCGAACTACCTTCCACAATTCTTATGCTATATACCATGTGTATACAAATATATACAAAAGTGTGTACATGGACATTCAAATTAATATATTTTTTATTAGTTTCTGTAAAATATAATATTGATGTCATATTATAAAATACCTTTTTAACAACCAGGTACTTCCATCTGTCTTAATTCTAACACCACTTGCCCTTTTGTCATTATTTGACATTTTTTCTCGAAAGGCATATGAATAATGTCCTACAAAAAATGCGATATGATTGTCAGGTATTTATATATACTTTGTTGCTTTGTTTGCTTTTGCAATCAGTGATGATGATGACATTAATGATGTCGCTTCCATGGCTGGTGTAAATGTGAATGAGGAAAATGCTCGAATTCTGGCCTCCAGTTCAGAGCTGGTGGGCACGGTAGTACACTCCTGCAAGGATGAACCCTTCCTGCAGACCACACCACTGCAGCAGAAAGTGATCAGCATTGGTAAAAGTCTTATCACACATTCTTAGTAAAATGTAACATACAGTGTTAACCTATTGTCCTAACAGTGAATCTTAACAGGTTTTTTTTTCTTTTTTCTATCTTTCTTTCTTTTTTTTTTTTCTTTTTTCTTTTTTTATAAATTGCCCCTAGGTATACTTGTTTCCCACCTCTCTCCCCTGACTTTTTAGCACAGTTTGAGCTCTGAAGTGACAGATGGGATAGGCTCACGCTTTGATCAGCAGTATCTCTGGCACTGCTGCTCCACTTAATCACTATGCTAATGACTGTAGAGTGGCGCAAAATTGCAGGATTGGCAGGAATCCTCTTTACTGCTCAGATCAAAATAACGAGAGTGAAAAAAGTAGAAGTAAGACTAAAGTAGGAAATACTGAAGAGATTGGCTAGGAGGCAAGTAAGCTGGAGGTGGAAGAGAAAAAGTAGATAATGTGGAAATGAAAAAGACAAGCTTAGAAAGCTTGTAGGAATTCAACCTGTGTCAGCATAAAAGGCTGAAAAGATAGTGGCAGTGTGTTGATGTCTGTCTGTCTGGCAGGGATAACAGATGAATGGCAGCAAAACATGTATTTTAAATGCAGATATATAAAAAAAATTATTCCCCTTTTCAAATTGTATGAAATCTGCTTGCGGAATGTAATATTACAAGAATTTGCAATGTGTCAGTTTTTGTTTAACTTAAAAAATTGATGGGGTAAACAAAGTTGTTGTTTTTTTTTTTTTCCTGTGTGTAGGTAAGAGTCTGGGTGTTGCAGAGGTAAATCCAGAAGTGCTCATGTTACTTTCTAATGCCACACAGGAAAGACTCAGGGATCTGCTGGAGAAGCTTACTACTGTAGCACGCCATCACAGTAACACTTATAGGGTAGATGCTCACACAAAAACATAGATCTGCTGATCAACATAGTCTTAGCAACCAGAACACATTTATCAATGTGATAACACAATGCCACATTTACAGTTTGTAGAGAACTTGTCCTTGCTTTTTTATGCAATGATACAAAGCAACTTAAGCTGTGTGTTTTTTGGACTTAGGAAGACTGGCGTTACACTCAGATCAGTGATGCACGATCCCAGCTAAAATTTCTGGAGCAACTGGAAAAAATTCAGAGACAAAGAAAAGAAGAGGAAGAAAGAGAAACACTCATGCGCATTGCTAAGGTGGTAACCTTAATTTCCCTTTGGGATCAATAAAGTATCTATCTTTGTCTGTGTGTGTGAGAGAGAGACACAATATGTAACATGGCGAGTAAAAAGTCTATTTCCTTTTTTTTTTTTTTTTTTAAGAGTCGCTCAAGCACTGAAGACCCTGAGCAGCTTAGACTCAGACAGAGGGCAAAAGAGGTTAGTGTGTGTGTGTGTACACACAAATGTTTTAATGTTCCTCTCCTTTTCTTGTTTTAAATGGATGGTTTTGTGTGTCACATTTTATGTGGCACAAATGGTAGATACTCTGGAGACTTGTTCTTCTTTCTGATTGAAAATCAGTTTTAATTGACTTTTATTGTAGTGGAAACTAAAGCCAGAGGCGGTACATGGAGCACAAGCGATAACCTTTAGTCATGCATATATGTAATTATTACTTTATTGAGACCAAATGATTGTGCAAATATTTAATCTGTGGACATTTGACTTGGCCCCGTGCAGAAAAGGGATTTTATTTCACGTGCTTCAATGCTTCAAATGATTTTTAAATATGGAAATATATGATATAGTTATGTAAATGTAAATCTTTATTTGCTATTTGCTGCAGTCAGAATCACAAGATATGGAAGCTTTGGACTATATATATAGCCCTATAGATCTAGAAGTCTGCTTTGTTCAGAATTCAGGTCACTAATGTAAATGCTTAATTTTACCCCAAGTTAGGACATTTTGTAAAATCCAATAAAAAAACAAGATGTTAATATTTTCAAAATACAAACCCTTATCACTCATGTTTTCAGTTCACAGGTGGAGAGTAATAAGAGTTACCACTTTATAAAAACAAAGTCTTGTATGAAATATAGTACAGCTTCCCAAAAATGTAAATTAAATTTATTAAGGCATTTTTTGATTTGCAATAAAAAAATCTACGTTTCATTTAAACTTACAAAATACAACTAGTTACACTAGTTGCCATAAATATTACAGATCTATTCTTTGTACTTTAGTCAAAACAAAGGTTTTAGTAAAAGTGTTTTATAAACGTCCCCCCTTTTTTGGTAAAATGGCTTGTTTTTTTTAATTTTTTTAATTCTTAATTTTTCTTTTGTGTTTTGGACATCGTTTTCTCACACAGATGCAGCAGCTGGAGCTTGCTCAGGTGGCACACAGAGAAGCTAATTTGGCAGCGTTAGCGGCTCTTGGACCCCGCAAGAGGAAGCCACTCGAGGGCACAGGCCTCAGGGCAAATCAGGTACAGCCATACAGTATACATCACTATCTCATCAGTGTTTTGGTTGGCTTCATATCATTATTTAATAATGTACTAGTTCACAGTCACCTGGGTTGAATAAAACTTGTTGTGTAAAGTGGACTGTTCTGCATAAAGCACAACAATCCAGGAACCTTTGCTTCTGATTTAATTAGTGACTGTTCATTTTTAATGTTTTAACCAAAATTCCATGTGTTTAATTAGGGTTTTTAAAATTGATGTTGCAGTGAAATAGAAGTGTGTATGTGTGTGTGTGTTTAAATTATGCTTTAATTCTTCCTCCCAAGGCAAGAAGATATGATAATGATCAGAAATGTGTGTTTGCATTGCAGATCTACTAAATGGCCTTGAATCTATTAGTTGAATGTTTTGATATTTTATATTTGTTTTATATGTTTGTTGTTATATATTAAATATTTGGTTTTGAAAATAATTTAAAGTATTAAATTTTAGAGCTGCATTCCTGTCCATTCACTTGCAGATATTTTCATTTCAGCTGCTTCATTTACACCCTGCGTCCTTTAAATTACATTTACAACGCAATTCATTTTACCAATTACAACGCAATTCATCAGACACTGAAGTGTTTCGAATCAGGACATGTTTTCATCAACATCATTTTCTCTTTTGCTGACTTTCATGTACAGGGTGTAAGTGGGCAGAGAATTTGTCAGAGGGCCTTTATTCGCGTGACCTTCCGAGATCTGATCTTCTGCATGGAACAGGATCGTTCTCTTCGTCACTCCATTTTGCTGTACAAGACATTTTTACAGTAGAGACTTACCATCCATCATCACACCTGTCACAACCTTATTTATGTAAATATGTTTATTCTATAACTATATGATTTATTTTTATTGTGATGCACTTTGAGGAACTACAGTATTGTTTGTAGTCAAAAGAAAAAAAATAAATCACATGAGCATAAAGCTCAAGAAATTCATTTTTTTTTAAAAAAGAGCCTCATTAAAAAGATTTATCGAGAAAATGCATGTTCTTTTTAACATCCATCATTGTTTAATTATTACAATGATTTGGTGAATTTCTTGACCATGTAATCTTTACTCCCACTACAACACTGTGACTGTAACTTTAATGAGGTTATTTTAACAACATGGGTTATTTTAATGATAGATAAAGGGCTAGAAGTGTTGAGCCCCAGAGGACAGCTTTAGGAAACAAGCCTGACCAGAACAGCATACTGCCTCCGGGTCTGTACTCACCCAATCAGAATTGCCCAGTGCTAAGGGCAAATTGTCTACCCCTCCAGGATACAATCAAGCCTAAGGGGCCAGAGATAGCCAATCAGATGAGGCTAGTGCTTAAGGCTCTACATCTGACCAATAGTAAAAACAGTCACTGAGTGCAGACAAGTAAAACGAGGGCAACATCACCAGAGGGAGTTAGGCTTCGAGTGAGATGCAGACATCGTCCTGCAGAGCAGATCAACTTTCAGTGCATCATTAAAATTCACCCAAACATTGCATTTCTAAATATTTTGTAAATTTTAAGATTAGTCGCACTGATATACAGCCATACATAAAGAAGAAAATAACTTCATAACATCACACTTTACAATGATTACTTATTTATCCCTCTTCTACGTGTTTAAGCAAGAAGTTAATGGACATTCCTGGAGTAAATACTCCCAAACCATGATGAGGAATAATAATCCTTCGGGTGATCATATAAACTGTTTTGCCTGACATAAGGTGATATGAAGTGATCAACTCAAAAAGCATGGTTTGGTGTATTTTTTTTTTTTTTAGGTGGTTTTTTTTGTGCTCTGAACTTCAAAGATGTGCAATTTATATATAAGAACTGGTGCTTGCACACAGCTGAGCTCATGCCCTGCAGTCACCAAAAGTGGCACACAAGGTTGTTTAGTAAACACTGTGTGCGTCACTCCATCTTTGACAAAATCACTTAACACTTTATGAGTCGCTGTTAAATTTGAGATTGTTTTTTCTTGTTCTGCATGTATAATATTCAGTCTTCATACTGCATGCTTAATGCATAATTCACCTTCACCTACAATTCAAGTTTGTAATCATATAGTAACATAGCTTTTCTCATCTGGACAAAATTAAGGGTTTCATAGCATATTGTCTGACTTATTTACTTTTCTCCTACAATATATATTTTATAAAATTGTTTTATTAAGTTAACGTTCTAAGGTTACGTTTTTTTTTGGGACCGAATTACTTCAGCAAACACTACATCTGAGGCTGATATAACTGTTAAATATGACAACTGTGTTGGATAAAGTCAATTAATTATTGATCTATTTTCAGACATGCTGGATTCTTGTCTGCTGATTCGCTTCCCTGCAGAGATCAGAGGCAGCAAGAATAAGAAAGGTTCAGGTTTTTAGTCTGCCAATGCAACATGAAGTGGAAGAATACAAAGGCTGTTTATTAATATTGTATGCTTAGCTGAGCGAGAAACATTTCTTTTACATTAACTAAGACCAGAACATGCTGTGACAATGGAAAACAGGTGGTTCATTGTTAACTGTAATACTATAGCACTTATTAACCAGTAACCAATCAGAACATTACAAACCAACACATGTTTATTTGAGTGGTACTTTGAGCAAAAACTCACCAGCAGAAATTAATCTTATATATAGAAACCAATGGACACAAAAAAGGCATGAAAACACTTTGGGATAATTATTTCATTGTTGATGCTGTAATCAATTGAAGTTCAGAAAAGTGACACATATGATTCTCTTAATAAAGTTTGAGAGGGTGTGAGAAAACCAGGGCCAAGTGCTTGTGTCCATATAAACAACACTAACGGAATATCAGATTTGACGTCTGTGATCTATGAGGATTTCTTTTGCTTCTTCTTTTCAGCTTCCTCCTCCTTCTCCTTCTCAATTTCAGCAACAAGCGTCTCAATCTCTTTCGACTCCAAAATCTGATGAACATGGAGGAAAAAAAATTGAGTGGGTGTCAGATTGTATGCAATTTGTCATTAAGCTGTACATAACAGATAAAATGTGTTGGATTTCGTGACATCTAGTGGTAAACATGTAAATTGCAACCACTTCCTTCCAAAATTCTACACACTGCACAAATTTCTAAGGGTTTAGTTAAGGTATTTTACAGATTGTCTTAAACATATATTCCTTTCAACCTTTCTGAGTTTTTCCTTATAGGAGCAAAATACATAAGGAATATCCTTAAACCAGGCGGCACGGTGGCTTAGTGGTTAGCACACTCGCCTCTCAGCGCTAGGGATTCCCGGTTCTAATCCCCATCTGGGTGGAGTTTCCATGTTCTCCCCGTGTCTGCGTGGGTTTCCTCCGGGTTCTCCGGTTTCCTCCCACAGTCCAAAAACATGGATCAAGTTAATTGAATTCTCCAAATTGCCCCGTTTAGAGTGTGTCTGTGTGAGTGAGTGTGTGCCCAGCGATGGATTGGCGCCCTGTCCTGGGTCTATCTGCCCAGCGCCCGAGATGTTCTCCCCTGGATGGGCATGGGGAACCCCCCCCCCCCCCCCCCCCCCCCCCCCCCCCCCCCCCCCCCCCCCCCCCCCCCCCCCCCCCCCCCCCCCCCCCCCCCCCCCCCCCCCCCCCCCCCCCCCCCCCCCTTAAACCAAACAGCATGTTATAATAATAGTACAGCAATAAAATTGTTATGGTTTTAATGGAGATTTTAAGTTGTACATGTATGGTTGACCTATTTCCTAAGATTCTTATATCAAATAGAGCTATGGGGTTGCTAGAGCTTATCCCAGTACTCACTGGGTAAAAGAAAGAAAGCCCTGATGACAAGATGACAGCAGGAAAACCAACTGCTTGCTTAAACAAACCAATCAAGAATATATTACCTTGAGTGGCTGGTTTCTTCTGATCACAGCCAGCTCAATGTTCTTACCCCCAGATTGGACAACCTGAGAAAAATAATTTAAAATGCAATTAAAAACAAATAAAACATTTTGAACAGTGACAGTGCTCTGTGTCGTGTTTTTTTTTTTTTTTACCTCCAGCAGAGCCTTAATAGCCAGTTTGATTGCATCACTGTCACTAGCAATGGCTTCATCTGTGTAGTTCTTCTCCAGAAACTCCCTCACGGTCTTAGCACTTCGTCCAATAGCATTTGCCTGGCAGAAGAAGTATATGATTAAAAGCTGTCAAATATAAACCTGTGCACTGGGAGTAGTCCTCTGTCTTACTTTCCATGCATGATATGTTCCCGAAGGATCTGTCTGATACAGCCGTGGAGTTCCATCAAAGTCAAAACCCACAATCAGGGCAGAGATGCCAAAAGGGCGACGACCGTTACTTTGGGTATAACGCTGAATAATAAAAAACAGAACACAGTGATATACTGTACATAACGCAACTATTTTTACACTTAATCATGAGTATAAAATGTCTTTAAACCAAATGAAGGAATTAGTTACAAAACTTGACTTGTTGCAAAACTTCATACAGCACACAATGTGAGAATTGGAATACATTATTAAAACCCCCGGGGGAAATTGCAGAAAAAAACTACAGGTACCTGTTTCAGTGTTGCAATGTAACGGGTAATGTATTCTACAGTAACAGGGTCTTCTACTGTAAGTCTGTGGCTCTGACATTCCACTCTTGCTCTGTTAATGACAATCCTTGCATCAGCAGTGAGACCTGTGTAAGAACAAAACAGAAGGCATCGTTCAGAGGTTTTCCTTCAACCTGAAACACAGCTTAATAAAGTTGATAAAACATTTACTCTTGGAAAGTTTGTACAATATGTACAGTAGTATAGTAGTATGAAATATTGGTAAAATAAAGCATTAAAATTGGTCTTCAATGAATGAAAGCGGCAAAGGGCTACCACCAAACTTTACAGTTTGCATGATGCAAACTTTACATGCATGATGCAACGAATTTCCTGGCATTCCAATGAAGAATGAGAAACAGGATTTGTCCACCCAAAGAACATGTTTCCAGTGTTTCACATGTGTTGAAGAGTGATGCTTTACACCACTCTTACAGACACCTGGCATAGTGCTTGGTGATGTAGGCGGGTTAGCCATGGAAAAACTATGACATTTTCATAGGTACCATTTAATCTTTTCATTTATTTATCCATTATCTTCCGCTTTATCCTCTATTAGGGTCGCGGGGGGGGTCCCCCATGCCCATCCAGGGGAGAACGTTAGGCAGATACACCCAGGACAGGGTGCCAATCTATCGCTGGGCACACACTTACACACACAGACATGCACACAAACACACTTTATAGGGGCAATTTGGAGAACTCAATTGACTTGATCCATGTTTTTGGACTGTGGGAGGAAACCGGAGAACCCGGAGGAAACCCACGCAGATATGGGGAGAACATGGAAACTCCACCCATATGGGGATTCGAACCGGGAATCCCTAGTGCTGAGAGGCGAATGTGCTAAACACTAAGCCACCGTGCCGCCCTAATCTTGTATTAGCTTATTGAAATGTTTAAAAGACTTGTGGTATAAAACTCAAACCAACATAAGAAGTACAAGTTCACACAAGAGGAAGCAGCTTAACTGTGACATAAACCCATTATTTTTATGACATAGTCAAAAGTTAATACAAGTTAAGATGGAGGTTTACCTGCAAATGCCATGCAGACATGCTCATCGAGTGCACAGATCTTCCTTACAGTTCTTTCTTCTTGCAGCTTGGCAACAGACTTTTTCTCTACACCAAGGACGACAATGTCCTTCCCTCGGATACCAACCTTATAAGAAAACAAAGTAAAAATTTTACTGAATATGAAAAATTATATCTTCTTTATGCATCACAGTTAATTGACTGATTAATGAAATAAAATGATTAATATAATTATTAGTATCATTATTAGTATTAACCTAATTATTATTAGATGAATATCATTATAGAGTGGCCTGCTAAAGGCTAGTTAGTTGGTTTAAGTACGGTTGGGGTAGAAATGACTTGGACACCTTGCAAAGCATCGAGCCTCCGGATTTACGAACAAGGTTCTTTGTGGGTTTTCAGCAAGAGAAATCGCACTTACCGCCACCAAAAATACAGCCCCAACACGAACGTATTAGTTTTTACTAATGTTATACATCATATACAAAAAGACTGAACGTAAGAGCGTGCTGTAGGTACTGATCATGTGTCGCCCCCTATATGTGAACGTTAGTATTATAACAGCCGACTCTGTGCATTGTCCTAAGTAACACAAACACTAAAACTTTAAACTCTAAAGAACTAATTACTGTGTTATCACGTGTTTTTAAATTATGGCTGTAGATTGTATTAATGTAAAACACAGTTAATGTTTTCGTTTGTCTGTTTTATAAGCACCGGTCTCCACAACATGCAAGTCATGATGCCTTCTGCAATGGCGCTGAACTACAGCAGACCAGAGTTTTAAAACACATTTACAGAAATCACAAGACATTTGTAAAGCTGCAAGTCAGTCGAATGTTGGTCTGTCAGCGTCAGTCTCGTGGAAATCTGAACGCTCCGTGTTTATAAATGTATTACGAAGTTATGGCTAACTGCAGTTAGCTCGCGCTAATGGTAAGGAATTAAAGCTAGGCTTGCTAACACTTACAGCTGTCGAGCCCTTTTTCACCGCCTCCTGAGCATATTCCACCTGAAAAAGGTGGCCGTCCGGAGAGAAGACTGTTATAGCTCGGTCATATCTAGCTGCCATTATTCCAAATTAGCTGAGCGTAAGGAACATAAGAGTTAACGTTCAAGAACGAGGAGCAACTTCCCCCTGAGCTAGCGTTCAGGAGCCAAGCCTTCCAAATCGCATGCGCGAAAATGACGTGCGTTGCATTCTGGGAGTTGAAGTCTTGTAACAGTGACGGCGTCGCGCTTTAGAACAGCTCATGCTTAGACAAATAAAAGTGTTATCTGATGAACATTCATTCATTCATTATCTCCCGCTTACATTGAACATTATACATAAAAAATTATTTTGTAAAATAATAAAAATTACAATTAATTAATGAAACATTCCTTCATTAATTCATTATCTTCCACTTTATCCTCTAGTAGGGTCGCGGTGGGGTTCCCCATGCCCATCCAGGGGAGAACATTTCGGCCGCTGGGCAGATACACCCAGGACAGGACACCAATCCATTGCTGGGCACACACTCACACTTTATATGGGGCAATTTGGAGAATTCAAATGACTTGATCCATGTTTTTGGACTGTTGGATGAAACCAGAGAACCCGGAGGAAACCCACGCGGACACAGGGAGAACATGGAAACTCCACCCAGATGGGGATTCGAACCGGGAATCCCTAGTGCTAAGAGGCGAACGTGCTAAACCACTAAGCCACCGTGCCGCCAATTAATTAAACAGAAAAAGAAAAAAGAAAAAAATGTTATGAGCAGTGTCGGCACGCTGGCTTGGTGGTTAGCACGTTCGCTTCTCAATGCTGGGGCTTCGATTTCGAATCCCAATCTTAGTGGAGTTTCCACGTTCTCCCCGTGTCCTGTATATGTTACTATGAACTAATAAGAATAAAATTATTACAATGTTCAAAATGTCATATTTACACGTTGAGACTACAAGTTATTAGAGCCAGAGGTTTTTCATACTCTAAAGTCTAACAAATTAAGTAAAAAAATGTATCCTTATAAAACATTATTTAAGATATTTAAAATAATATTTAGTCTTTGTATACTTTTTATCTGATCTTAACACAAATTACGTATTCTATTAGGATTAAGTGAAAAATAAAGGTAATAATTTAATTAACAGTGATTTAATGAATATAACGTCGATGTCCTGTATCCTTTTGTGGTTTGGTCCTCATGCGGTGGAGGCTGAGGATGGGTGATGTACTTTACCGTACTATTAGGATTAAACGCGACTGCCATTAGGAACCATCGGGAACCATTAAACACCATTAGTGTTCCATTAAATTTTGTTCTCAGATTAGATTACAGAGCAATGCAACGCTGCGATTTGATTCGATATCACAGTAAGAAGCTGAATGTGTAGCTCATGAGGTATTTACCGACAGTAACTCATTATTTGTGAAAACGGCTTTACCGTGATACAAAGAGAAGACGCGCTTCGAACGACATCGAGCTCTGCTGTTACCTCGAGGTTAAGAGTGACAACGTTTTCTGATGTCTCGCCGAAAGCAGACAAAACCAAGTCCTTTGGAAGGTGAGCAGCATGCTGTGGTTTTTATCTGGGTTTTGAACGCAGTGCGTCTTCTGCTAACCGAGGTGCAGAATAACTTCCACATCCTTTGCACTGTATTCGAGTTTTACACTTTACACTTTTCTGTTAAACTCTCTTTCTGAGCCAGTTTATCGTTCATGTTGTAGTTAGCCATATGTTGCTTTTTACACAGTGAAATGAAAATGAAGTAGAGCCAGCACCTGAGTATAAAATGTGCCTAGATGTGTATTAAGCACACTATTAAGACAATAAATTATAAATTACCAATTTAATTAATTTCCTTAGCTAGGTATCTATCCAATCACCTGTTCTGCATATCCATCACTAGTCCACCATGTTACCTAGATAGGTACCCTTTCTATCTACCGATCTGTTTCATTACAATTGGTTAATTAGCAGATGATTTTAGACAAAGTAAGTATCCCATACAGAACTTCTGGAGTAATGAGTGTTAAGAGCCTTCAGTGTACCTGGGATTTGAATATCGATAACATAACACCCTAATCACTGACCTACCACACCTGTTTCACGAAACATTAGCACATATTAAGAAAATAGAACATTTATTTTCTAAGTGTGGATTGAATTACAGGAATAAACTCTTGGTCTTTGCCTCCATTAAGGATTTCCAGCTTCCCTGTTCACTAATGGTGTCTACTGCCATTAAAATCCTCCTATAAGCATATGGGTCCCCTATTTTTTTCTACTGCAGCAGATTATGATTTTAACTCATCATTGTTTCCATTAGCCTTGTTTTCCATTAGAGTTGTTTTCCCATTAAGCTACAGAACCAAGGCTCCCCCTTATTCCTATTAGAATTAGAATGTTTGAGTGAGCATGCATCATTTATATTCTAAACCAGACACACTGGCTGTGTTTGTTTTTGAGATTATGAAATGGAGTCAGAAAAACTGAGTATTCAAGCAAAATTCATGGAAAATGAGGATAAAGAAAGACCCCATCAGGAGGACTGGGAGACACACATTGAAAACTTAGAGGTAAAATCTTACAATTATGACATTTAATACATTGATACTCTAAAAATTTGCACATATAAAAAAAAAATCTTTGTCAATATGTATTGATTTTGTTTGAATCCTGACAGAAAGTCAAAGGGAGCACAGGGGAACCACCAAGTATATCACTGCAGGAAATCATGAAAAAAGAAATCCCTGTAAAGAGACAGCGAGATGTCCAGGAAGATATTGATGAAGAGACTGTTGTTCCCTATAAGCTATACCAGGAACTTCAGAACAGCTACATAATGCTAAAAAAACGCTTGAGAGAGATGGATGTGGTCATCACAGAAAAGGACACTATAATCAGAAAGCTGAGTGAGAAATGTAAAAGGATTTCAACAGAGTTGGAGAAAATCAGACATCTTAATGTTTGTCTACAAGAACAACTGTTTTTTAAAAAAGCAGGTTAAAAGTTATTTCTGGTTTCATTTTAAACGTTTATTTAGTTAACCTAACTAATTAAATAAATGAATAAATACATTTTATTATATAAATTAATGTTAATTAAGTAATATTCTCACAGGATCACATAAGACCCCATCATTCTCAACATCAAACACTGAATCCTTATATGACTCTACAGTCGTGGCTTCAAAAGTGAAGAAAGTTAAAGATGCTCCACCTGATGAGAAGGAGTTTGAAATGGTAAGATTAATATTTGATCTAAAATGATGTGATACATTTATGACAATTCTGTGTTTAAGGACAATACGTGTGAAATGTAGTATCTACAACAAGTTTATCACACTGACTTATTTTATTTGTTTAAAAGGTTGACCTGGGACCTGGCATTCATTTGGACAAGCAAAAATGGAAAGCCATCCAAAGAATGGACTCTCATTCCAAATTCTGTAAGTCACTGGCCGTAGCGATCTGGGGCGTTGAGACGCTGAGCGAGAGGAGTGTTACCGGGTCTAAATCCAATGCCGTCAAGGGATCTGTAGCAAAGCCTCCATTATCACCAGAGAAAGTTGGTGTCATTAGAGGTAGTTATAATTGATATTTGTCTATATTTGTCAAAATTTATATTGCAAAATGCTGCTTTGTTGATTTTTCACAGCAATTATTTTAGTTATTACATTATTTAAGGTCAATATTGGATTACTTGTTGATTTGCTAGAATGTGGGGGGAAAGGCTGATTGTTAAAGCACCAGCATTGCAATCTAACAAAAAACGTTATTAATGTAAGTTTTACAGTATGGTTAATTTATGCACCGAGTATTCAAACACTCATTTCATAGACAAATTTGTCATCCTTTGCAGTGTGAATTTAACTTTTACACAACAGATTGCAAAAATTCCTGCCTTTGCAGTGTTCTATCTGAATTTAGCATAAATATCAAGTAATATATTTCACTAAGTTTTAATAAATTGAATGTTTGTGTTAATCTTTTTTTAAAAATAAGAGTGCCTAAAAGAGCGTCTCCATCAGCGGGGCTATCAAAAGGAGGCAATTGATGGCCAGCTACGTTTGGTACGGCGTTTTCTCTCAGAGAAAATCTGCGACATTAAAAGAAAAGTACACATTAATTCAGAGGTGAGACTTTTAAGTGATTTTCTTTTTAGTAATATCAGCCATCTCTCTGTCATATATATGTATATATAAAGTATACCACTTGATCACTCAAATTCTATTAGTGCAAACTTCTTTGTATTTCTAGAAACCTGAATGAATGTAAAAAAAAAAAAAAAAAAAACCTGTTAAAGCTTTATCCTCCTGTCTCCTTTCTATTTCAGACTGCTTTAAGGCAAATAACAGGAGATATGGAACCCTTTGAACCATTGGTAGAAACCTAAAAGTTCCATATGAATCATTTTGGTTTGTTTTGTACTTATAAACATGTCTTTATCACAAAATGTGACAAACTGCTCATTAATGAAAGCTGTTAACGTCATAAAAGCATGTGTCTCATTGGTTGTATCATTCTTAACCTGTATGTTAGAAGGGACTGTTAGGACAATGCTTCTCAATATAAACTTTAGCACTTAAAAATTATTCTTGGAAACAACTTTGAATACTGTAGCAGTACTGTAAATGAATAAAAACAAAATGAATAGTATTTGAATGGTAAATATTAAGAACTTAAATATATAAAATATTAATAATAATTCAAGCATGATCAAGGTATCGACATGAAATGATCATCTACATGTAGATAATTACATGGCTAACCATGATAATTTTGTACTAAAATTTGTAAAACCATTAGCTTCCAGGAGCCAGATCTGAAATATGGTTTATAATGGTATATAAATGGTTTCACAAATAAATGACTAACAAATTTAGCAGTGTATCATTCATAATCAAATTACTTTCACCATAAAACACGCAGCCTGTAAAATGTGTGTATTATGGGCCCTGCCTTGTGCATGTTTGGTTACAGAAGAGCATGCACTAGCATAATACATATACATCTTCAAACTTCCTCAACATTCAATTAACACGCTAACGTTAGAAGCATAGATCTACTCCTGCTGTTCTTGCGTGCATTTGATTTAAGTAGTTTTACCCGTCTTCCCACAGACCTCAATTTGAGCGGATGACTAAAGTCACCATGGACTAAATCAACTCAGTCGTGATGCATTTCAAAAAAATGTGGTTTGAAGCAAAACAGGTTACATAGTTTTTTCTACACATCAGTGAGTATTTGATGTAAAATGACAGCTATACCACGAAGCCAGAAAGGGCGACATTAGAAAGTTCAGACAATGTCCATTACCACAAATTTATGTACCACTTGTATAATGAAAATGAAATCATGTTATTTAAAACAAGTGAATAAATATGTAAATTTTACTTTTTTTATATAAACATGAACATATTATACAAAAATAAACTATGAATACAGCAGAAGAACATCTATAAAAATAGGAAAAAAAGAAATGTCCTTAATGCACACCAGTTCAGTCTACTTTAAAGATATTGGTAGGAATATGTCACTAAGAAACCTATTGATGGGGTAAATGTATATTGTCATTAATAGTATTTATTTAATGACATTAGCATCTTTTTACATTTTGTATAGATATGCATATCATCTTGAAAGGTTATTGTCTTAAATAGTTTTAAAAGGAGTTAAATCTGGGTTAAGGAAATCCCTTTGTCTTGCCTTTACCAATTTTATTCTTTGTTAGTGACTTTGTATCATCCTGTTCCTTTGGAATTACTTCTGAAGAGTTCCTAGAACTACAAGTTGTGGGCTGACTACTTTCTGTGCAGCATTGGTGAATTGTGGTCTGTTTTCTTAGTCCTTTTATGCAGCTTTGCATTTCCTTTCGAATGTTCTCACTGGATAGGACATATAAGACTGGATTAACGGCACTGTTCAGCGTGGACAGGCCGAGTGAAATGGAGTAAGGAGTGTAGACATGAAGTTCGAAGTGGCAAAGCTTAAGCAGTTCTGGAAAATGATGAGTAACTGCACGTATCAGCAGGATCAGGTGGTACGGCCCAAAGCAGACCAGGAAGAGCAGAACCACGGCTACGGCCAGGAGGCGTACCTTCTGTTTTTGGTGTGTCTGAAGGCTTGCACTATTATGCACACTGGTCAGGATGGTGCGGTTGGTGACGACAAGCAAAATCAGTGGGCCCAAAAAGCCGATGCCAAAGCGAGCGTAGTTAAAGCCTGTTACAGTGACTGTGCTCTGACCTGGCTCAAAGCAATGTCGCACTTTACTGCTTAAATTGCCCTCACGCATGGTAAATACAGGAGCATGACCCAATGCCACAACAATCCAGACAGCAAGGGTCACTAGAACAGCAAGTCTTTGCCTCCGGAGCGCTCGAGACTCCAGAGAATATACCACGGCCACATAGCGGTCCATGGAGATGCAGCACAGCAGGAAGATGCTTATGTACATGTTGGTGAAGAAGACATAACCTGTGAGCTGACATGCCAGAGAGCTCCACGGCCAGCTATGACCACTGTTAACATACACAGCCCATGCAGGCAGCGTCAGCAAATAGGTAAAGTCACACAATGACAAACTCAGCAGGTAGACGGCTAGCACGTTGCTGCGGCGCACTTGGAGCACTGTGAGGTAAACAGTGACTATGTTTGCAGGTATACCAACTATCAGCACAGCACTGTAGAGCACCAGCAGTGGAATACGGTCCTTGTCGTATGGCACTTTACAGTTTCCAGTCACATTCCCATCCATCACAGTTACGGGAGGCTGTACCATCGTATGATCATGCATGTCGACTGGATATAAAAAAGGATAAAGATTAAAGAAGAAGAGTATTAAAAATCAGATTAATAATCATACTAATAATAATAATAATAATAATAATAATAATAACAGTATGCTAAAAACAGTAGTTAAGGAAAATTCAGTTCTAACGTAGGATATTGATCATTAAGAATCTGTTTTTAATGCCCACGATTAATTTTTTCGGGACAGAGTTAGGAAATCATACCACCATTCAGCAGTGATGAACAATATGAAGTGAAAAATCAGCACCACCGTGAGATTAAAGCATCAGACGACAATGCACAAATAACAAAAAAAAAAAAAAAAAAAACTTGCTTTCAAAGTTTTCTTACACCGATGTGATGGTAAAACACACAGATAACATAAAACCCTGTTATTCAAGCTGTCTGTTATAAGTGTATGACACTTATACTGGTTAGAACTGCTGAACCATGTATGACTTTTATTTTACAGTCTGGAACCTTAACAAAGAAAATGAGGAAACATGCTTTGTACTGTCAGATATTCAAAAACTCAAATGATTAGTCACATCCTTAAAAATGGTTCTAGCTATATTTAAGTTTCTGACATACCAGCTTTAACTGGACGCATAACTGTTCATAAGACTAAAGTATCTAAATATTAAAAGTGGAAAATATGTATTTTAGAAACTTTAGATCAGAATTTGACACCGCAGGGGTTAAAGCCATTTTCTGTGGATAATGATAATTATGGAATCTTAAAACACGATCTGTTTAAAGACTAAATTTCACCACATTTAAAATGTCCTGGTACTTCATCAAGTATATGCAGGTTTCTTATATGTATAACCACCATTTCTTTATAACCAAATCACAAATTAGGAGTTTTGTGGAGGTTGAACCCTCAACCTTCGGGTTAGGACTTATATAACACATTATGTGTAAGTATCTACTCATCCAATACAAAATGCAGTAAAATAAGTGTTGGTGATCTCAATCAATAAATGTAATTCATGGTTCTTTAGTTTTCAGGTTACATGTAGCTGTGACTTCTATCTCAAAAATCTTTAAAAAAATAAAATAAAATAAAAACTTTTATGCAGTTTGTGAATCAATGTCAAAAGCAAGCAAACTACATTATGATTAAATAAGTGAATAAAAGGATTGAACAGAAGTTATTTACACTAACAATATATTCCATTTTAAAATTAATTTAGCATTTTGAGAAGTAATTGAAAAATAATGCTTACTGTTAACTGAAGGCACGAACACAGCTCCTGATCACAATAACAATCGGAAGGCGGTGATTTTATTCATTGCAACAACATCCAGAGCTTCCGCCAGCCGATCTTAGCCGAACAGAGCTGAATTAATCCGAACTGATCTGCTCTGGTTGCACAAAGTCTGCCATCTGACAGCCATTGCCTATACCCCTTCCTCTTTGTGTTTCTTTTTCTCTCTCACATGCACACCCACACAATTTTCTTTTTACACTTTTTAAGTCACCTGCCAGCTGGTTATCTCAAAATAGTTTGCCCTGCTGCAGATGTCACTGAAGGTTTTGGTTTAGAGACTTAAAAAGTAAGAAAGTTTCTGTTGCTTTATTTAAAGCAGTATTCCTCTCACTTCAGCACTTATACATTCTTGTTTTTTCAGTTCTTAGCTTTTTCATCTGTAATCTCCAGTTTATAGGGAACTGGATGAAGAGACCACGTAATAACCAACTCGAGAAAGAATTTGTAAAAAAAAAACTGTACTGAGTGATTTATTTAGTAAAAGTTAAGTAATCATTCAGGTTTCCCCTTGTTTTGTTTAAAACTTTCATTAAATAGCCCATGTTTAAGAATGTTAAGAACAAAGCACAAACATACAAGTGTTTTCAAAGGATTTGCAGAAGTATTTACTTTCATAAAATGCTGTTAACTGAATGGAATAAGTTGGCAGGTGTCAGTTAGTTGAAGAGAAACTTCACAGATAAATATATTTGTTTATATTTGTTGGAACTGTCGAAAGACTTAAAGACAGGCTTTGTAATCTACAAGAAATTGGGTTTTTAATACAGGAAGTCTCTCATTTCAGTCACTGCAAACAGGAATTTACACCAAGTATTACATAAAAGTGAGTTAGTACATTCAGTACTCTCAGAGAGGCCTGCAATACTGTGAATAAATTACAGGGGTTGCTAAGTTACACCTCTTTCCCATAATTTAGTCACAAAAACTTGAGTGCCTTATTGCATTTTAAAACATTTACAAATACACAATAATAATATTAAAAAAAGGTTTGATTCTTAAACGTGTTGACTGAAAACAAATTTGTTAATAATCTAGTTTTCTACAACACAATCAGCCACATAATCTAGTCTGTTTTTCAAAGTGAACAGTTTAATATGACTAAATGTAAATGAATAATAGCTGAGTAATGGGATACCGGTTTCTCAGAAAGTGCCATCTGGTGGCCAAATTACAGAATACAGTATCTAACAATGCATGATATACAATACATTACTTTAAATCATGTTACATTAATGGAAACACAGATTAATATAAACAGCGAGCCAATTCCCCATTAGCAGTAAACGTTTTGCAACCCTTGGTTAAAAATATTGTTCTGTAATTTGACCACTAGATGGCAGATTATTAATGTCAAAGAAACAGGTTTTGTGCTATGTACACAAGTCAAACGTACAGTTTCTATCTGTATTCATAAATGTTTAGACTACAAACAAATCGAGTTTTGTCAGTGGGACATGTAATAAAATCTTAATTTTACCATTACTAATTAATGACCTTTTAATTTGTCACATATTTACAAACCCAATATTTTTTGGAGCAACAATATAAAAAGAAAAGCGCAAAGGCTTGTGGAAGAAAACTATCTTTGGTGTTTTTGAAAATGATGAATGTATCTGCATTATGGACAGAACTAACACAATCACTCCATAATTCTGCAATAATGAAGTAAATGGAATGTGAATTGGTATCTTTTGCTATCAATCTTCACTTATGTGCAACAAGCTGCAGGATGCAGGAGGTAAAGAAGCTGCACATCCATCCCACAAACATTCATAACAACCATAACAATCATCCATAACTACAAAGCATGCACATTTTCCAATTTACAAACTACACACTGCAAACTACTCAGTGTGTAGTTCTTGGCACCAATATATTACTCACTATGTAATTGTCATAGTTAGGTGGGTGGTACAAACCAAAGGAGGGAGAAGTAACCTAGAAAACCTTCAAGAAACGTAATGGAGTGTTTCAGATGTTCTCAGTTAAAAACACCACATGGAAATAGACTTTTTTTTTAACCTTAAACTGTGGGTTGGCAAATCAAAGATCCAGATAATCAACTGTACGTATAAAAACTGTAAAACCTTCACTGTAAGAATTTCAATGATGTTAAATGAAAAAGGAAATCATTTCATTTCAATTTTCATGGCATCTGATTTAGAAAAATTTAAACTAGATACAAAAAAACTTACATATCAAACTGGTTTGTTGGTTAATTGATTTGAAATAAATATAAACTGAAGGAATTTATTAGCTTATTATGATAATCAAAACATTGAGTGATTTAAAAAAAAAAAAAAAAAAAAAAAAAACTTTCTAGTACATGTTCATGCAAATGTTTGGAACATTTTTTGTTGATGCATCAATATGAAAATCATCTTTTATGGATGAAATATTTTACATAAAAACGGAGGCAAAAGAGTAAAAAGTAAGAAGATGAATAAAAGTGTTTGTATGCTTTTCCTGAGTCTGCCTTTTGGAGCTTTGTGCCCCCAACAAAAAAATACTTGGTAAAGATACTGTATATTACTTTCTACTCTAGAATGTGTGTAACTGTGCTTATCAGTACTTCTGTCATGCAAAAAGGTGGTTTCCTGCCTTAAATTCAGTGGGTACAAAATCCTGATGACGGTAAGAAGGTTTAAAAATAAAGAAATTATTGTTCCAGCAAATCTTTATGAACGCTGTTTTTCGCAGAGCAAAAATAAACACACATTTTATATGTAAATATTAAAATTATATATAACTAGATGCAACAAAATTGATATAATTAATCATGTGTTTTGAATGTGGAAGGAAATCTATTTAGATACAAGGAGAACATGACAACAATACACTGAAACAACCATGATCATTGACTTAATAATTGAAAGTGGGACCTTTCGGCTGTAGGTTGAATGTACCACTCATACGAACCACCATGCCAATGTTTTTAATGTCTGTACAGGCCACAGTTTGATTTACATTTTAATCTTTAACAATATGTTACATATTATGTTACAAACAATGAGTTAAAATGAGCAGAAGTTTGTGCAATAAATATATTTGACCAGCGGGACAAAAAAAAAACCAACAAATTGTAGCATGTAAAAGATCAAGGTATTCTTTACCCAATAAAATTAGGTTATATATTTGTATACGATCTTAATTAATGTGTGAACTTATTTACAGACGTGGAACCCCTTGATAATAGAGTCCAACTTTTGCATATACAAATGAAATACATGTAATAGGAATATTTAAACACACACAATATACATGTTACTATATACAAAATGAACAAAGCAGTTTATAGTGTTTCATCTCGTGGTATTGTACTTTCCTGTAAAACGCATAATAAAGTTCAGCTGTTGTTGGCAAAGAACACTTGGCAATTTTACATTCAGAATTTGGAAAATACATTGAACGCAGGAAATCTAAACTTGATGAGTACAAATGAAGAACATTACTGTGGCTTTGGTTGTTCTTTGTTATGCTGCTGCTTAAAACGAAGGCTGGTCTCAGACATGTTAGTGATATTATAATGGCAACTGTCTGCTTGGCTGTAGGTCAGCTAAAGCCTTAGAGCATTTTCATTTTAAATTGTCTATTCCAAAGCTTTACCACTTCCACTTCACATGGTTCAATAGAATCAGTTCTTCCACCGGATTTGCTGCATGAGGAAAAACATCATGTATTAAAGTTTCAGTGTCTCACACCTAATCCAACCCACAATACTCTAATCGTTTCCACAGTTTGCATCTTTTCAAATTTAGAATTATATGCCTAGAACCTTTTAAAACTGTGCAGTGTAAAAAAAAAAA
>JAFMOD010000044.1:1172370-1212736 GCA_019802435.1 Corydoras maculifer
AGGGGGGCTGAATAATTTTGCACATCGCACTTTTCAGTTTTTTATTTGTAAAAAAATTGTTGATTCATGTATAACTTTCATTCCACTTCACAATTGTATACCACTTTGTGTTGGTCTTTCACATTAAATTCCAGTGAAATATATTTATGTTTGTGGTTGTAATGTGACAAAATATGGAAAAGTTCAAGGGGTATGAATACTTTTGCAACCCACTGTAAAAAACACACGGCGGCACGGCGGCTTAGTGGTTAGCACGTTCGCCTCTCAGCGCTAGGGATTCCCGGTTCGAATCCCCATCTGGGTGGAGTTTCCATGTTCTCCCCGTGTCTGCGTGGGTTTCCTCCGGGTTCTCCGGTTTCCTCCCACAGTCCAAAAACATGGATCAAGTTAATTGAATTCTCAAAAATATAGAGTGTGTGTGTGAGTGAGTGTGTGCCCAGCGATGGATTGGCGCCCTGTCCTGGGTCTATCTGCCCAGCGCCCGAGACGTTCTTCCCTGGATGGGCATGGGGAACCCCACTGCGACCCTAATAGAGGATAGAGCGGGAGATAATGAATGAATGAATATAAACAAACACATCTGATTAAAGCAAACCCCATTAGGCCCAAAGAATATTCTTTCTTTTGAAATCAAACATATACAGCCAGGATTTTCTTATAAACACAGTAAATCTGCTTTGAGACAATGCACTAATGCAAAAAGCACTTTAAAATAAAAAAACTCGAACTATACCGCATTGAATTGACTCTGCTATGACAAGGTTCACAGGCTTTTATGAAAAAAATCAGTGGGGAAATTAATAAACGGGTGATGTCTCGTGATAACATCTAGACAAAGTTACTTTATGGGAGCTTAATTAATTTGCAGCTTGTATGTGTAATAATGTGCACAATATCGTTCCTTGACACTCATTAAATAGTGCATGTGATGAAAGGTAAAAATAAGATCATAAGACCTTTAAGTTTCACTGTTTACCTCAGTCAAGCACGATGAAGGAAGCAAAATAGACTTGCAGCCCATTTACTTAACCTCTGTGTCTTAATAACATTTCACATTTAATTTACAAAAGTAAAAAAGTGTGATAATTGAAATGCATGTTAGTTTCAATTTTTCAGA
Source organism: Corydoras maculifer (assembly GCA_019802435.1). Taxonomy (NCBI): domain Eukaryota; kingdom Metazoa; phylum Chordata; class Actinopteri; order Siluriformes; family Callichthyidae; genus Corydoras; species Corydoras maculifer. The sequence continues at coordinate 1,173,488 of JAFMOD010000044.1, forward strand.
ATATAAAATATGTGAAGCTTCAACTGAATGAATATTTCCTCTAGGTGTGAAATTATGCATTTAGGTTAAAGGGTTGCCAATGAATTTTGGCATTGTCACACATAACAGGAAAATGTGGTTCTGTGGTCTGAGTTCTTCTTACCATGTTAGCAAGAAGTTCATCAATCTTCCTGTCTGCAAGTGAACCTCTTTCGACTTTCCCCTGATATACAATTAGCTTCTGCCGATCCTTCAAATCTTTGTATGTCTGGTGATAGAAGTCGCAAAAAGTCGTTCAATTTTCTAAAACAACTATATTTACGGGAAAAGTATTAAGGTATTGCATATTAGATAGCAATAGAAGCTGAGCTTAATGCTGTAGACCTCACCTCAATGATGATGTCGTGGCATTTATACTTCTGAGCTAAACTAAGCTTTAGCTCTGGATCATCAACCAGGTTTATGTAGTCTTGCAAAACCTCAGGAAGAAAAATAGGAACATCATGACCGATCACACTTAAATATAATTTGGAAAGTTATGTTGTTCTTTTTGTCGTTTATTCTCTCAGTTGTAAGTCATTTTGGATAAAATTGCCTGCTGATGGAATTTAAATGTTTCCAGATTTTAAAAATAGTAAGATAAAATAAAGTAGTAAGAGCAATGAGCATTTATTCTGCTTTTGTTCGTGGAACACAATCTAAAATAATGAAACAACAATGAAACAAATCCACAGATGACTCCCCCTGGTGAGAATAACAGTCATTGAAAGACATGCACCTGAACTGGAGCATTGTTCTTCTGCAGAATATCCACCACTCTGTGAAAGCCGATGGGAGAGCGTTTCTTGGTGTAACCCAGCCAGTTCTTTGTAGTAAATAAACTGTCCACATCAGTCCAGGATTTTAACTTTGCTCTGGCTCCAAGCGCTGTGAGGATGTACTGCTTTTCAGAAATCTACCAACAAAGCATTTCCCAACAAGCATCAGCACACTTCCTTCAACCAGTGCACCTCCTGTAAACTAATTTGCCGAATAAAAAACAACATATTTTTTTACCCTAAAGGTTTTCCTGATATTAGTCGGACTACTAAAAGTACCCTGAAAAAAAAGAAATGCAGTCACTATAAAAAAACAAGCCTCAATAAACAATGTCAAAATGAGAAAAATTCCGTAAACACCTCAGACTCTCCATGGTGGTAGAAGCAGGAGTAATACAGAGTGGTGATGATTGGCATATTTAAAATGGAAGCTTTTCGGGGAAATCTTTTAAAAATCTCTGCATCGCCCTTTTTGTCACAGGCCTAGTGAAAGCACAAAAGCACAGAATAATGCATTATTATAGTAAAATCCATCACTTTATACAGATGAATAATAGTATGAAGATGCATTCATTCTTTTAAAAGAATTAACACCCATTCGAACAATTCGAATCTTTTATGTCCTTTAAAAGAAATGTCCAGGACAAGAATCATCTGTGTGATGGCAGTAAATGTGGAAAGTAGTTTTGTATATGGAATGAAGCTTTTTCTTGTTCTCTCATCACTTTCCATTAGGTGTTCACCACAGCAAATCATTGTGTTTGTAATCAGCTTTTACCTCTATTATAATCTGTCTCTCCAAAAGAGTATAGTGATCTTGCACGTGAGTAGCATCGTCTTGCGAGAAGGGAAGACTAATAAAAAAGATAAAATTCAGTATTCAACAAATTTAGAGATTTTTTTTTTTTTTTACACGGTTTGTCAATGCTTCTGTTCTCACCTCAAACAGTTTTTAAGGAAGTCCCTCCGTTGGCATTCATCTTTTATATTTGCATGCTCTTTGTACTGCAATAACTACACAATTACAAAAATCATTTAGCTTTTTATAACACACACAGCTTTAGAACTATATTATGCTTCATTGTGAAAGTTGTCATGTAGGGTTTGTACTGATTTCATTTTTGTGAAATTACAAACTCTAAACAGTTGCAGTTTATTTACTGACTTTAACATAATTAAAAATGACAGTTATGGCTTACACAAAATTATACAATTATGCAATGTGATTGATTTGTTGATAAATCAACAGTCTGTGCCATTTAAGCAGGAGTTTCCAGATTTTAGCACGAGACTAAACATGTTAAAGTAGGTTTACAAATGTCACCTACCGCCATGTCCTCTGTTCTGCCAAGAGCCCTGTAATAAAGTCATGCAATGAGATTAAAATGGAAAATGGTAGATACTTAACCACAACAAATTGTTGTACTTTATTAATCCCCAAGTGTGTGTGTGTGTGTGGGGGGGGGGGAGCATTTAATTTTTTTCAAGGAACCAACACATTCAGGCTTTTACAGTTAGAAAATGACATTGATTAGAATAAAAATACATACTTACTTCATTAATTCTAATAAATGTTTCTGTTCCTCCATTTCTTTTAAATAATGGATATAATGCCGCAAAGCGACGTCCCTTAATAACAACTCCCGAAAGAGGATTTCTGTAACATTATCAAACCAGAGAAAATGAAAGTTGTTATGACTTTTCTAAAGCCTGTTATTTAAAGAACAGCTGCTTACCTTTATGTAATGATTTCTTTAAATATATTAGAACCTGTAAGACCATAAAATGGATCATTAATTAATACTTGATAATACACTTTTTTGCACACACTGCAGGTATGTGATCCATCAGTGTGATGTATCTATTAAATGTTCTGAAGAAATGTTGATACATTACAGCAGTGATGACGTTGCCATCATGAGCTCTGACTGCTTCATCCAGAAGGTCCAGTTTGTCTTGTAGTGAACGAAACCGCTCCAAATAATATGCCTGAAAAAGTTTTTTTTTTTTTTTTTTTTTTTTATAAATATGGGATTTCTGAACTGACATAACAGGACATAATTATTTACCCTTTAAACATTTACATATGAACCTAATTGGGATTTTTAAAACCTAATTTACACAAAATGTTTATTACATTTAATGTGTAAATTATTTTGACACAACGGTTAATTACACACTGTGAAAATCTGAACATTTGTTTGTGGTAGAAGCATGTACCCTTCTAAGGCAATGCTAAGTCAAACCATCTTCGGAAACACAGCTGCAAGTCTTTTGAGATCTGATTGTACCAGCCTTTACATCTGGATCCTGAAATTCATGTAATTTTTCCTTAGCAAAACAAACAAGCCCTTGCAAACATAGTTCTTGCCACAGATTCTCCATCAGACTGAGGTATGAGCTTGGCGATGTCCATGACTGTTCCGCATTTGTTTAAACTTCACATTTTCAATAGCACTTGGTGAACATGTATTTATAATAAAACTAAATAATACTTTTCCAGATTTTGGTTCTGTTTTTAATGACATGTGTATTTATATAGAGATTATGTGGACACTATTCCTTTAATTATAGGACTTATGGCCAGTGTGTTCTGGTAACTTTCTATTTTTGCTTTCCGCATGTTTTTACTCTGGTTTCTTCTCACATTCCAAAACCATTACATGATTAATTGACTTTTTTGGAATGATTACACGTGTGAATGTGTATGTATTTATGTGTATTAAGATGCCCTGCATTGGACTGCCATTCCTTCAATAGTGAATGCCCAGGAATTACTTAAACTGTTGTTTTCGCTCATGTATAAAAAATTTCATATTTTTGTGTCTTATTATTAGATCAGTTTCTAGGTCTGTATATTCTTTACAACCACCAAGAAGCAGCTAATTGCTAATTTTACTCCATTTGCAGCAAATATCATTACAAGCCAGTAATAAATATTTTATTGTTGGAACTGGAAATCTCATGTGTATATTAATTAAAATAATGAATATACAAATTAAAGACTAAAACCTTTGCTTACTTTTCCTTGGCGCATCCTCTTTACAGTCTCCTCAATGCTCCACTCACCCAAATAATCCTGTAATCACAGTTTATTGGTGTTAAATCAATTCAAGTTTTTCTTATATTCTTAAATTAAACTGTTAAAACATTGACCGCTATCCAAAAATGGTGGCATATGGCATTTAGTGGCCTCATGTGGCAACTGTGCAGATTGCAACTGCGATGACATTCTTTTGAACAATATACAGTAGAATGAACATAAGGGCCTCTTATATGGCGACCCGCTCTTACGCAGAGATATAATGGCTTATTTTAAATAAAGTAAATGAAAGTGATGTTATTTACAGGTGATTATACAGAAATAAAACTAGAAAAATGAAGACTAAATTCATGTTTTCCTCATAGACAATACCAAATTTTGAGCAATAAATAAAGCAGTAAGAATTTAAGTGTTTGTACCTGACACTCTGACCTTGGCTTACGGAGCTGTGGTGCATAAGCTCTTGTCGAGGTGTCATTCAAAGCTGAACAGCAGAAAAAGTTCAACATGACAGATTAACCACATTAAAGGAAAAGAAATGCGGTAAAAAATGTAATTATGATGTTAGTACCTACATTCAGAAAAAGACTGTGATGGATTATTCTTTGCTGTAAAAAAAAAAAATAAAAAAAAATAAATAAAAAAAAAAAAATTAAAAACTGTTTAAAATTCAAAAACAAACGAAGTTCCTTAAATATTCAATAGTATACATCCTGGTCAAACTTAGAAGCTTTCTGTGATGAAGAATAAGTAAAAGAAATAAGAACTAATAGCTGCTTTAGAAAATATTTTTTTAATCTTTAAAACATGGAAACACTTGAAAACAAAGAGCGTATTAAGAGAAACACAAGCTTTTTTTATTTTTTGACATGCAGTTGGATAGACATTTACGCATCACTGTATTTATCCTAATTACATTGTTATAAATGTACATGTATGTAACATTCATCAGGTTAAATATAAACAGCACAGCATACATGGAACACAATAACAAAAGTACTAAAGAATATTCTGAGAAATACCTTTGAACAAAGAACTTAGTGAATAACTGGAACCCTGCTTAGGTAGTGAAGGGGTGGTGTTAATTTTTGGAAAGGCATGTTCTGCACCTGAGCGGACATTAGATGCTGTCTCTTTGACTGACCAGGAGATACCTGCAATTCAGAAAGTTTGTGAAAAGAGTCGAGAGGTATCCAGGTGAAAAAATAAAACTAGAAATTCAGGGAGTGAGAATAAACTTACTTCCAACAGGATCCCCACTCCAGCTGACCTTTTCAACATCATCATTATCATCAAATTCATCCACCAGGATGCTGTTCACTGCACGCTTAGATTCTTTAAGCTAAAAAAAATATTAATAGTAAAAATTATTATTTTTTTTATTTTATCTTAAAATAGAATAGTGTGTTATGTGAGGCGATGTGCATTGTTCCTGTGATAGTTGACACAGAAATTTTAATTAAAAGTTAATCTTTGCATATCATTCATAATATTTCTTAGACAATAATCATATCAACAAAATTTGTAATTATCTCATCTCTAGTCCCCAAACAGATGGACTACAGTCTGTAAGTGTAGAACTACAAAGTCCATCTTTGTATCATACAGTAAGTGGAACTGATAGAATAAATCAAATTGACTGGTGCTCTATGTGATATTGTTATATATAATTTTTGTAATATACATATTGTTACACGTGTTGTAATATGAGGAAGAGGAGGTGAAGTGTACCTTTGTAAATTCATCATCTTCATCATCAAAGGTGAAGGCACGATATTTGACACTCTCCCAGTAATCATCATCTTCTTGTTTCAAGCGACTCATCTGCACAAGAGTCGAGAAATTAGTGAAATGAGTCTAATGAAGGTAAATGATTGAAATAGGCAGCACGGTGGCTTAGTGTTTAGCATGTTCTCCTCTCAGCGCTAGGAATTCCCGGTTCGAATCCCCATCTGGGTGGAGTTTCCATGTGCTCCCCGTGTCTGTGTGGGTTTCCTCCGGTTTCCTCCCACAGTCCAAAAACATGGATCAAGTCAATTGATTTCTCCAAATTGCCCCATATAGAGTGTGTCTGTGTGAGTGAGTGTGTGCCCAGCGATAGATTGTCCCCCTGTCCTGGGTCTATCTGCCCAGCGCCCGAAACGTTCTCCCCTGGATGGGCATGGGGAACCCCACCGCGACCCTAATAGAGGATAAAGCGGGAGATAATGAATGAATGAATGAATGATTTAAATAATAATGAGCTCTGATGTTTCATCGATGTGGAAGCAGAGGTTTCTGATGAAGGTGTGTGTGTTTAGTTATTTAAGATAGTTCTGCGATATAAACAGCAGTTCTTATGAAATCTGGAGTTAATGCTGCAGCTGATGTTTTGATGTTTGTTGGAATAACGAATGAAAATCAGCTTTGTGTTCACTGTTTGTTATTTCATGCAACTACAAGCTTTCCATGTCGCTGCCGCCTACTAAACCAGCCTCTCATGTGTTGTCATGTTTGTCGGACAGAAGCCGCGCAGATTAAACTGACTTTAATGTCGGAATCAAAATAACAGAAACATAAACGCTTACCTTACAAAAGCTGAAGCTTAGACAGACATGTAGCGTCACTGCATTACTTCCTGGTAGCCTCTTGTTCTGGAAGTTGTCAAAATAAATGTCCTCTCAAAGCGAGAGAAACGTGGAAGCCGAAACTAAGAAAGAGAGTTTTTGTTACATCTCCTACACATTCCCCAAAAACCTCTGTTTCATTTACATGTTAAAGAAACCAGGTCATCAGACAGTGAAGCTGGTTTAGAAACTGTTCTGGGACAAATGGCATATCTCAGATGAATATGTAAAAAAACCTTATTGGTTCTAAGGAGCCAAAGGCGTGACGTCCGACCGGTTTCTAATAATTTAAAGACATTATATACATACATGCGGCTCGGTGGCTTAGTGGTTAGCACGTTCGCCTCTCAGCGCTAGGGATTTCCGGTTCGAATTCCCAACTGGGTGGAGTTTCCATGTTCTCCCTGTGTCCGCGTGGGTTTCCTACAACAGTCCAAAAACATGGATCAAGTCAATTGAATTCTCCAAATTGCCCCATATAAAGTGTGTTTGTGTGAGTGAGTGTGTGCCCAGCAATGGATTGGTGTCCTGTCCTGGGTGTATCTGCCCAGAGGCCGAAATGTTCTACCCTGGATGGGCATGGGGGAACCCCCCCAAATGTATATACATACATTTGGTCATTTTGCAGAAACTTAAATCCAAAGTGAATTACAAAGTGAGCACAATGTTGATTAAGGGTTATGAGTCTTGCTCAAGGACCAACATTGGTAACTTCAGTGGACCTGGGACTTGAACCCACACCCATCAGATTGATAGCCCAACACACTAACCACTGAGCTACACCTAAATGTTCATTCTTCGTCTATAATCACCTTTACAAGATTAAAATGTGCAAACCATCCATTATTAACATTTGTTCATTTTTTCACACACGTGTTCTCATTTCACTCAACGGATGGGTTAAATGTGTAGGACAGATTCCTCTCTGTGTAAGCACTGCAGGCAAAATAGATCACTTCACTTTACACTTTGTGTGTGTATTTAGATTAACAAACAAGTCTTCAGTAAACTCAAGCTGCTCACAAGTAATTCAAGTGCAAAAATGTACCTGATCATTTTTATGTAAAATAATGTATAATTATACAGAACTATCTTCTAAGCTGTTTATTAGCTACTTTTTGTAAAAGTCACCAGTGACAAGTCACAAGATACTTGTTTAAAAATGTTTAAAATGGCAAAACATTTCTTCGTAGAAGAAAGTAGACATGCTGTTCGATGCTCGTTTCATTCAGAACATCCAGCATGAATGATTAAACAGTGTTTTTTGTACCTTTTACTGCATCAGCTTGAACACAAGACACGTTTCAGCACCAGACCACATAGTGTTTTGACAACAAAAGCGCCACAGATGCTCTTTTTATTGTTTGTTCAAATTTAAGACCAACAAATCAATAATTACAAAGATTTTCACTTGTGATTTTACTTTGTAAATAAAAGCAGTAGTGTTTTTTTTTTTTTTTACGAGAAAAGTTTGCTTCTGCTACAAGCTGAAAAGTCAGGGGGGGGGGGGGAAGTAATGTATAGGACAGATACCACCATCACAAAGAATTTCCAAGGATTAAAACATGTTCATGTGCAAGTTTCATACAGTGTTTCGGAGGAGGGAGGGATGGGGAGGGGAATATATCATCATTAGCATGGCTTTAATAAAATGATTGAAATGCTTTAGTGGACAACATCTTGCTGTAACACTAAATGGCACTGAAGGCACCCTGTTGAGAATCGGGAGGAATCAGGCATGCCCGGAGCTCTCGCGTGACGTGACGGAGCCATGACACACGACACACTCACTTTAGAGTTACAATCCTCTGTGTTCCAGAGATCTCGCATATGGTCATGTGCTCCTCCACAAAGGAACCGTATAGATGCCAGGGGACTGAACATGGCTGCAGTGAGAATCTTATCACATATTTATTTCTTTATAAAGCACATAAAAGCAGCAGCAGCAGTTTCGGAACAACTAATAAAATCCTATGAATAAGTGTGGTCCTTTAGCTGTTTACAACACTCTTGTTCTTGTTAAAACCCTTATCTATATGTGAAGTCTCGCTTCTGTTCACTTTAATTTCTTCTTATTTATGAGCAGTGTGTTTCCAGCTAGATATCTTTTTTGTGTCAAACATCTAGGTTAAAACATGTATATTACACAAAGGCTGGATGAAATGCAGAAGTGGAAAAAGAAACAAAACAAAAAATATTAAAAGTGCCCACTAGAGTTTGGCTTAAAATACCCACAGCCTGGGAGCATCTCTGCCTTTTCTCCTAACTGGTCCGAGGTGACACTCAGACTGGATCAGAAAGTTAACAGTCACTGACCACTGGTCAGTTGAAAGGCGTTTTCATTACTGAATTAAATAAGGATGTCCTCTGTCTCCATATCTAGAGTTCTCAGTTCCGTCCTACCACCATGTGATGAGTGAATAAGTGTACTGTAAGAATATACATTGTAAAAAACGTTTCCCTCTCGCCTGTAATTCAAAGGAACCAAGTCAGCTTCATAATATGCAGTTCACTGTGATTTCCCCCCCCACAAACTTCTGATATCCTCCCAATTTTAATTTGCTTCACAGCTGTGATCTATACATCTATTTAAGCTGTAAAAGAAGCATGATAAGGAATTTGGCTAAAATAATTTATACACCAATGATTGGACCCTGTTGGCTATGCTCCAGATTAGGGACTTTATACACATCCAGCCACCAGACATGGCAGGAGCTCAGATATATATATATTTTTTTTTAAAGACCCCCTTAAATAGATGACGTCTCCGTTCAGCATCTCTGTTCAGTCCAGTTCACTTTCCATGCAGCTGATGAGCGGGAGGATTCAGCTATCTCAACCTTGAAGGTATGCTTAGATATCAGTTGAAAGAGATGAGACTTCAAGTCTTGGCACTTTGTAGCAAGTCCAATCAGAGCATAGAGGAATGCTATGAGAAACTATGAGAAACTAAAGAGGTGGATGTCGAGTGTGGGGGGGGGGGGGGGGGGTTCTTCCCTCAGCCATCCAGAGTGTGTTCCAAGCCATCCAGCGTGAGCTGACTACGGTGGGGGGAATTGGGGCTCGGGGGGCTGCTGGGGTTTGAGCTGTTGGAGGGAGTAGAGTGTTTGGTGGAGTCCGAGTCAGGCTGCAGAAAAAAACAGAGACAGACAAAGATAAAATATTACCCCCAAAATATATTTTTTTATCCCAAAGTGCTAATAAAATCATAAAACTATACCGTTTCATTCCTTTAAGACCAATATTCAAGGTTTTATATCGCTCAACCTTTCACAGTTATTGTCACAAATGACCAAGGCATTGTTCATTACTTCGAAGTGGTTTAGGTTGATGGATGGGGTTGTGGTGAGGGTCTTAAACAAACATAAGAAGTTCGAATACTACATGCATTATATACACACACAACTGTATTTATTTTAGTGATCTGGTTTTTTAGTAAAATTAAATCTTTCACATTTTAAAACACCAGTTAAAATGGACCACAATTGGCCTGATACCAAACTTCTATTTCATGCTTGTCTAAAGTACTGGGGGCCTTAACACAGTTCAATATTCAGCATGATGGAAAAAGAACATTAGTGGTTTGCTTGCAACAGCAATAAATCATGTATTAAAAAGCTTTATAAAGGACCAGCTGGGCATAATGTAAATGTAATGTACACCAGCTGAGAGCTTTAATAGAGACACATTAAGCTTCTTTATTCTAACAGTTTTACCTCTCTCTCAAAGTCCTGATCGGGATCTGAGATGTTGCGTGATGACCCGGCTCCTATGAAATCCCCACCTCCTACAGGTTAAAGCAGAATAAATTGAGACATAATTAGTTTGCATATAATGATAGCGCCATGAATGACTAAGCCCTGTGTATTATTCAATGTGTGATGAGTGAATGTTCAAGGACCTGAGGCTGTGCGAGTGATGTGAGTTTTACTCCTTTGTTGCCTTGAAATACTAGACAGGGGACGAGGTCTGTCCTTAGATGAATCATCTTGAGCAGAAGGCATCACACTCTGCGGCCGTGAGAAACACAATGAGATACAAGCGGTAATAAAACAGCAGTGATTTTTAATGCTGTGAGGAATTTTTCACTTCAGCCAGTAAGTTTAATGTAAAAATGTCTTGGGAATAAGAATGCAACCTGACTGTGCACACTGTAGTTCATTAATAACCTTCAGTTCAGAACACAAACTGAATCGGAGGTCTCATTGTTTCTGTGGCCAAGCTATTACATTTCAAAGCCCTGGATACGACGGGGGCAACCTGTCTGTATGATATGAAAATAACAGGAGCGAGGAGGGTGAGGTAAAGGGGTGGGGTGAGAACAGATGGGCAGAGGGAGTGGGGTGCCAGCCTACCCTTCCGAGGGAGGAGGTGGAGGGTGAGGAAGAGGAGGAAGAAAGCTGAGGCAGGCTCTGCTGGGAGGAGGCCTCTTTCTGCAGGTAGAGCCCAGCAGAGGCAGGACTCATGTGATAGACGTGCTCAAAGTTGGTCGGAGGGGAGATCAGGGCGTGGTGTCGAGAGGAGGAGGGGGAGGGAGTCTCGCTGGACTGCTGCCACCCCGACCACAGATCAGAAGCAGAGAAAAAAAAAAGAGGAGGGAAGTTGAGAGAAGAAGAAATGTTGGAGGATGGAAGGGGGCATGCTGATCGACAGGAAAACAAGAGACAATCAGAAGGAAAGGATTTGAAGGTGTGGAGTTGGAGGATGGAGAAAAAACTAAAATGAGCCAAAAAAATAGATAAATGAAATTCATGGGGATTTGACGATGTGGTGAAGTTTAGAAACACATGATGCACTGCAGTGGAGTTACAGTGTATTTATAATTAATTTACTTACATCAAGAGGCACACACCCAATCCATAGATCATTCAATACTAAACGAGTCATCAAGAGATCACTTAAATATTTAAATATGTAGTGTTAAAAGATGTTAGCAGCCCTGACGTATTTGATTTAATAATTGTTTATAATGTTGGTTGCCATCATTAAAAAAATCCAGTTTTCCTTCATGTGCATTACTCAATGTAGAACATGAAAACCACAGGTACATGTATAAATCTGTGTCATGTTGCTTACTGCTACCGGTTTCAACACTAGACAAACCTGAACAGACCATAACAATAAGACGAAATTTTCTGCATGTGACCTTCAGCATTTTCACACAAGTAACTGCATTAAGAGAATAGTTCCTTAACTACAGTCACATGCTTTCAAACTGTTCAGAATCCTCAACATTTAATGCTTTTGTTATTCAAGAATTTCATACATGTCTCTGCGAACTTACTCAGGTGAACTAAAAGTAGGATAAATAACTAATTTTGCTACAATAAAAGCTAAGTGCAGATGCACTTAAAAATCTGAATAGATCTTCTGCATTCTGTGAAATCTGAGGCAGATCAGATCATCCAGCTCACAACCACCTTTATTTTAATCCCCATAGCAAACCACTCAGCAAATATACTACATTTTCAGTTGGATGTAAACCTTCTAATGTGTAAAAGTCATTAAGCTACTACCAGAGGCAGGTCCATAAGAACTTGCATCCCATCTCCGGGGCCCATGTGGGCCACATGGTTGAAGTTAGTGGGGTTGGAGATCAGCTTAGACCTCATCTCAGGGTCTCTAAGCATCTCCCTGTTAGTGAGAGAGAAAAAAAGATAAGAAATAGTATAGTTTATGTAAAACAGTATAGTTTATGTAGCCTTAAGTTAGACAACAAAACTATAACATACATATTTTGAATTTAGATCACCTAACCTTTGCTATTATGGAACTAAACTTGTCGTCACTACCTGAAAAATCAACTTACAGCCAGCATTCCAAAGGAAATCCAATTACAGACACTCACATGTCAATGTGGAGTGTGTTTATTAAATTATAGGCAGAATTTAATTTTATCCAGCCATCATATGACATTGTACATGGAAACAGATTTATAAATGTTCAGCAGATACACTTGGAAAAAGCAACTCACATAAGTACTTTCTTCTCCTCAGCAGATATTTTTTTCACATTAATACCAACAGGCTACAGACAAACATAACAATTAAGCTAAAACCAGTTACAGGAGTTAATACATGTGATTAATCTGGTACATACTTATCAATCACACATCAGAAGCTTTAGGCCATCCACTCCACTATAAAGAATTACATTCAACACCAATGGAGGTGCGATGCTTTACACTTAAATAAGATGTGATTGAGAATGTGACACTTGTGATTATTAGAACCATGCATATATCTATCTATTTATGATGATGTGTAATAAAAAATAAGCATCTACAAAAATAATAGCATACACCTCTCACCTTCTCTGCTGTAGCCGCTCCTCTTCAGGAACCTTGAAAAGGAACTTCCTTTTACTGCGTGTCCTCACCATCAGCTTCTTAATGTTATCTGAAGTTTCAGGGATGGTCAGTTCACAGCCCTCTGTAAAAAAGTAATGCTTGATGTTGTATGTTAAGATATGCATGTTGTGATGTTAAGATATGACTTTTTTCTCAATGGCAAATAGATGAAGGCAGTAATGTGAAGCTCAAAGTAGGCCTTGCTTTCAGACAGCTTGGTGCTGGTGCTAATATATACAATTACCTGCAAGGCGACCCGCCAGCACGGAGTTAAAACAATGTAAATGCGAAGTGTGGGTTCAACATCTGAGTAATTTCTGAACTTAATTATAATTTCTGAAAAAAGCTTTGATTTATTTTGAGCAATAAAACAATAGCAAATGTGTTTGTGGGCAAGCAAATGACATACTACCAGCTAAAAGTTTAATTTCTCATGTGATTTTTCACTGATGAGAAAATGTTAGAACCAAAAAAGAAAAACAGTGCTAAAATAAAAGAAGTGAAAGGTATTAAAGCATAATACATTTTTAATAAAGTATTATAACATATTAAAATCATAAACCCATGTGGGATTGAACATACCTGGAGCATTGCTGCTGAAGTAGATGAGACGAGGCTGTTCTAAACCCAGCAAATTTAAACTGCCTTCCACATTCAAAGGTCTAATCTAAAGTTAAACACACATACAATCCCGATTTTAGCAAAAAGATGCCTTCCATCACTAAAATCATGACATAGTATATATAAAAACTATTGATAAATTAATAGATTACATATAAAACTAATGTTAAGTACTGTAATGTTCAACAACTTGAAGCGAATTGCAAGCTCACCCTTCTCAATGAAATCGTTTGGACCCATTCTGTGGTGTGGACATCAAACACGTCTACGCCATAGTCACTATACACTGTCAGATAGGTGGAGTTAGAGCCTGTAATGAAACATAATGCGTTAGTGGGAATCATAAACCTTTATAGTAATTTATCAGATTTGGTGACAGGTTTATTTAAAGCATGAATATCTTATAAAAAATAATATAATAAATATCTACATTTATAACACTGAGTATTCTATTTATTTCACATAATGCCATCACATTTTTTAACCTAAATATCAAATGATGAAATTTGCCAAATCTGTGGTAGTTCATTACTTATAAATAACATGTTTCAGTTTAAAGAGACAAAATAACAAAATAAACCATGGAATGTAACTTACTGCAAGCGAGTGGTGTTGCAGGCCACATGAGCTCCTGAGTGCGTGATCGGCGGCCCTGTCCGTCCACGTAAACACCAAGCTGGCTGAAACAAAGCAGCAGCTCGTTTGCGCCAACCTCCATGGCATGCAAAGCATCCAGTGGCTGCTGGGCAAGGAAAGCGAGCGATGGATCGGTGGGGCTCACGAGGCTCACGGGTGCCACCTCAGACTGCAGGGCCAGCAGCGCAAAACCGGATGGGTAGCCTACACACACTCGCCCACGTACCATGCCCAGCCACTGCACCACACCCGGGGCCTGCACCTCCCACAGACGACGTGCATGAGGTTTGGTACGTGTGATCTCATAGCACAACACTTGCCGCTTGACAGCGGCCATCATGTAGCTGGAGCCACCAGATCGCAACGTGCCCACACTTAAAGCCTGACAGCCTTTCGTTTCGGGCAGCTTCAAGTCAAATGTGGTCTCTGCACCATCCAGTGCCCCCCACTGGTGCAGGTGCACATGACGGTTACGGCCACACAGCAGCACCACCATTTTCTCTCTGGGGATCGTCTCAATCTGGTAAACCTTTTTGCAGTCAGCAGCACGTACAATGACTACAGAGGAAAATATTTTACAGTAAATCACAATTCAGTACCATTAAGGCTGAATTTTTTCAAAGTATTTCCAACACTAAAAGAAAAATTATTTCAAAAGTAGGATCCTTACCATCCCTGGTGACTTCAACCACAAACAAACCCTCTTCTGTGCCTAGTGCAATTCGCTCCCGATCTATTAAAAAAAGGAAGGAAAAAAAAACAGACAAAAAAAACTTAATGGCAAAAATTTTAATATTGATCAATGCTAGGTCACCAGATTCATATAGTATGGTCTGTATTTACATTTTTTTACAGACGTCATGCATCCGAAGTAACAAACATAACAAGTGTAATAGATGAGTCAAAAACATCAGCGTACTGACCGATGATGGCTGCAGACAAAGTGGATTTAATGGCAGGCAGGTTGCTGTCGTACGCCTCGTGCAGGACATGCACCACACGATTCTTTAAACGGTTCTTGGCCAAAATGCTTTGTAAGCCTTCCAAGATGCCTACCCACTTCCTCTTCTCAGTCTCACTCTCAGCCAGGACAAGCAGAGACACTGCCCGCACCGGTGTACCTAGTGTGGAGGATGTTACCTAAACATGGCACAACCACACAAAGGCTTTACACATTTTACACATTTACTGTATTAACCATAAAATAACAAAAAGAACCGCTTCTTAAAATGGACCTACTCTGAATATGCAGGGAATGTCTTTCCGTGTGGCATGAATCACATCTGAAGCCAACACAGAGCTGACAGAGAACTCTTCATCTCTGAGAAAAAAGAGGAAAAGAGGAAAAAGGATTTCAGCCAAACATCTTTGGTAAAAGACAGAAATATCAAATTTCTAGGTTCAAATATACAATATGGACAAAAGCAAATAAAAAAAAAGTCTTATCAGAAAAGTGGAAGTTGGAATATTTTGCATCGTTCCCCATTAATTAAATGCCAGCCCCTCAGTTTCATCTAATAGTGCACAATTCAATTTAAACTAGTGCCACCTTTATAAACTACATAACAGAAATGTGCCATATTAACCTCATACAGGGTTAAACAGTTGCACGGAGTTCCTACTCTATAGCAATACTCCCATCAAAAGCTGCTTAGTACTTCAAAATCAAAAATAAAAAGATATACAGCAGATAAAACGGACCTGAGATCGAGGACTTGGCTGGCTACAACACCAGGCTGAGTGGACTTTCCTTCAGGAACTTCATAAAGGAAAAGTTTACAGTCACACACTACAGCATATGCTTTCTGCCAGCCCTTTTTCACTCCTGTCGGTTTTGGGATCTAAGAATGTAACAGAAATAAATACACAGCCTTATTTCAATATATCATCAGTTAAACAGAGATTTTAGAAAATAACTTAAATAACTACAAAATAACATTGAGCTGTCTGTATTCTTCCTTAGTTACATGCACCAGGCACTTTATTAAAAAAAACCACATACATCTGCAATGATTGAATCATATAATCATGTGGCAACAGTGTAATGCATGCAATTAAAAAGATACAAATAATATTCACTGTATCCATGAGATTTAAACTGAGAACTGCTCATGAAATCCGAACGACTTTGAAGCATGGCATGGTTGTTAATTTATGATATAATTTGCTGCACAGTTTGGGACACTGAAGATCTTATTTGGTCACTTGTTAAAGAAGTCATTAATTATTTTGACCTGCTTCTTAAGTCTGATTTAATGTCTGCAATGTGGATACTCACCCTGACAAAGCCCTTGTACGCTGTTCCAATTCCTCTCTGCACATCAATACCCAGTGGCCTTTTGGCCTGCTCTGGTGGAATTGGACACACCTGAGGGGCATTGTCCTTACACGACACGTGACAGATGAATGAACAAACTATAGAAATGAAGAACCAAAAATATGATCAGAACATAAAACTACAAATATATGATTAAGGCTGATAGGCAAGATTATTTCATCGCGAATATGCTTTAATTTCATCATTTTAACATGATATTAACTCATGTTTTTTTATCCTATATCCAAATAAAATTATTCCATACATAATTTAGGCAAAATCCTTCATTTAATACTTTTTATCCAAATAAAACAGATATCTTTAGTGTAATTCACTGACCCTCGCAGGCATAGCCCTGCCTGATCAGGCCCACCATCAGAGAGGTGCAGTGGGTGCACTGAGTGGGACTTGAGAAGGTCTTAATGCTCAGCTGGTGAGCTTTAGGCTGTGGAAACAAAGAGCAACAGAAGTTGATCATTTAACCATAAAATGCAAATAAACCCTAATAATAAATAAAGAACAAATAAAAAAATCTCTACTATGTATGTGCATAACACCTTGTACCTTTGGTGCTGTGAGAATAGATGACTGGTAAACTGGTGACGGGGTGGTCGATGGGGTGGCAACTGGAGGTTTTACTGGCTCCTGAAAATAAAAACAAAGTACTGCTGATTACTAAATAAAGTTTTCTAAGCAAATAGATTTATCTCAGTTTCAGAAGTTATTTTTGGGTTTGCGACTGATCCAAAAGTCTTTATTATTACAAAATGTAATTAAAGCAGTTAGGTGCAATGTGAGAAGAAACAAAAAGTGGACACACTTCCTGCTCTGAAGCTGGTGAAGGGGAGGAAGGAGGACCATCTGCTTTTTGAGGCATGACATCGGTTTCACTTACTGAGCTAGTCTGTAAATTAAATTAAGAGTAAACACATAATAGATGTTATTACAACTAAACTGCTTTATACTATTGTTAGTTATCAAGAAGTTAAATGTGATATTGACAGTTTATGTTAGAAGACTAGTAAAATAGCTTATAGGCATCATGTTGTATCACACGCTTATCCTTGATATCTGTACCAGTTTTCACATTGTGGTTATTTTTCTTTTACAATAAATGTGCATTATCAAAGACATTTAAATGCTTAAAAATAATTTTGTACAACACAAAGTCAGACGTCATCAACAACTCGCCTGGACCGGCAACTCCTTTAAAGCCCAGTGACTGAGCCAGGAAAAGCATTTTGGAAATGTCCCACACTGAGTCATTCAGAACATTTTAATTTTATGTGGGTTTTATTGTCACACATTCAAAATAAACTGTTTAAGAAAAAAAAATCTCCATCAATTCCCCAAACAAGACAATCATATATGTAAGGAAGAAATTATATATATATATATATATATATAAATAATCTGGATGATAATTAGATTATATTGACATAAAAACAACGTCTCAATAAACCACCCATGACCAGACTTGTAATGGGCTTTGTATAAAAAAAAAAAAAATCATTAATGCACCAATGCCGTATTGTTTATGGGTAAAGTGAAGCAGTGCTTCATGGGATAAATGACATTAGTCTTTGAGAGAGTTAGAAGACACAAGGAGATGCTAGTACGATTAATGCTAACTTAAGGATACTAAATCCAAAAAACACACTCTATGCGCGGGCTAGCTAACCTTTAGCACCTACAATAACATGGCGCTACTGGATACTGGGACTGGGAAAATTCAGGAGAACATAGTCAGCATGCAAAAAGATCTATACTGCAACAAATACAAATTTGTGTCATAAAATATCAATATCCGAGTGATTACTATTATTATGTATAGAATTAAAACCGCAATAAGCGATAAAGTCAGTCAGTATGTGCAGAGATATATAGAAACTTTTTGTCTGCTGACGTTTTCTCTCTGAGGCAGGTTTGATGCGGTGGAGCTCTAAACAGCCAACTTACTTCATCCCAAAACGCAAGTAGAGATGATGCAGACGAAGAAGAGACAGAGTCCTTTTTTAGGAATGGAGGGACAGAAATAAAGTTACATTACATTAGATAATTTAGCACGTAGCTTTCAGCCAAACCGACTTTGTACTTCAACTTGACGATTGAGGTCAGGACACAGGGGGATCTTGATACATCACACCTGGTGTGATAAGGGACACCCATTTTGGTAACGTCAATGGACCTGGGATTTGAATCTATAACCTTTAGATTGACAGCCCAATATCCTAGCCACCGAGTTACCACACCCATCATACAGTCTCATATTAATGCTGAACTGCGTTTGTCTTCTTCTTAAAGCAATATTAGGAAATTAATGTAAATATATTTTGGTCACAAAAAATACCAATAAAAAAACAAAACAGGTATTGTTAACAAGTGAAATGTAGAAGTTCATTCCAATCTCCCCATAATGGGATCATCACTGGAGCGTATAGGGTTTTGGTTGAGAAGGAATGTTTAGTTCACCGTCATGGCTGCCAGGTGATTCTCTCTTTGTAAATATAAGCCTTGTGAGATGTGTGAGAAATGTAATGTGACGATACTTGATCATTAGCTCGTCCTGCAGTTTATTATGCACCGCACGTTCAAGAGCTGCATGTAACTAAAACCTGAATCTGTTCATTCTTACAGCACAGATTTCTCCAAAAACATATGTTTGGAAGTTCTGACTGAAACTGCTTACAAATAAAACAATGCAGGAATCAATGAACACCGCATTAAATATTTAATGGTACAATAGAACGGTCCCTAAATACCTTTAGAAAAGTATTGATAATGTTAAAATAAGGAGGGTGAAGATTATTGATATTAAACAATAGGCTTGTTAAGGTTGGATAATGCAGAAGGAGACACATGTATACTATTAAAAAGACTCACTCTAAAATTAAGATCATGGGCCAGAGGAGAAGTGTTGAAATATTCAAAGATGGAGTCCTGGAAGTCTGGAAGCTTTAAACCTACAGGAGGGAAATAATAGCATGAGAAAAAGGTTAAGAGTCCTCACTAAAGATGTCAAACATTTTTATTGTTTGGTATAATAATGGCTCCCCCCCAATTTTGCGTCCTGCCATGGACTTTTCACGCATGAATTTTGTGTCACCTTTGTTTAAAGCTCAGCATAATAAGTGACATCTAAGGGCAATAACATGTTCAGAGTTCTCCGCTCACCTCGATCAGAGCGATAACGGCTCTCCTCCAAATCCTTCTTCAGATCATCAAGCTGCTCCTCAAGCTCCTGGTTCTTCGCCTCACCATCCTTAAGTTTGCTGTCAGACAGATGAAGAGGTAAGAGCCATATCAAATAAAAACCAGAGTTCAAATAAAATTGCAGTGGACGTTTGTAAAGTTTTGATCTACTGACTTTTCCAAAGAGATGTTGGCTGCCTTGATCTTGCGCAGCTCTTCCTGAACCAGCTGCTTGGCTCTGATTTCAGCATCCAGAGCTGACTGCAGCTCCAAACGAGCCGACATGTCCAGCTTCTGGCTGCGACGTACTTTCCACAGGGGATCCTGATGGGCAAGAAAGACAAGACAAGGTATAATATCCCAAAATAATTATATCTTTGACAGCTGTGGATTGAGAAAATCCATTTTTTATAGTTTGTTTCATTGTTTCCCTTTTTTTTTTAAATGACACACTAACAGTGGCTTATTAACATCTCTGAGTGATCTCTTTCTTCACTTACAACAGAAACATGTCAGGTCTCTAAACAGTTTCAATTAGATTGGCAATTTTTAGGCACCAGGGCACACTTTTCCTGCTCTTAATTATATTAGCAAACCTTGTTACAGTGCTATTACTCTGTGGAGTTGGAGAGAAAATTAGAAAGCAAGAGCATGAACAAGAGAAGCCTGGAAGCAAATGACAGGAGAGGGTAAGTAGGGGGAAAATAATAAGGAAATGATGTTACAGATGTCATGTAGCAGAATTCTTTTCTGCTGGTTTAATGCCACGGACTGTGTCCACACTACATAGTAAAGAGCATATTACTTTTGTGAATACAGGGTACCATACACATACCAAGTACGCAGTATGAGCTCATTTACACACAGACTAAATACATAAACACTTTGCAACCTCCAATCAGCACTCAAAGTCTGGATGTTGATGTAATATAAAACCAAAGCATAAGGAAGCAGGTCCTCGATAACATGTACTACTTTCAGGGTTTAAATAAAAATTTTTAAAAAAAAATAAAAAATAAAAAAAATACACTGTGCTGTAAGCTACATACATGTATAAGCAAATGTAGAACAAGTTAAAAAGCTTTAAAGGCCACAAAGATAAAGAAGCAAGTAAAAAAACACTAAACAAATGGTTTTACCTGGTGTCTAGATCCAAGGCTGGAACTGCGCAGTGACTCCAGTTCTTCTGTCATCTTTGAGGCCAATGCTTGCAGGTAGCCACGGGCATCCTTTTCATCACTTACCCTGCATGTGCCCATGCCAACATGCACGCACACACACACACACGCATAGTATTGCATTTATTATTAAATATTAATTGCAACACCACAATAAGAGAGAGTTAAACATTAGGAACACATATCTGTCTTATATTTACAGTTATAAATTAAGCACACTGAACTGTTGGAGATACAAGGCTGAAGCACACACACAGACGCACACACAGAGGTAAAATCCTTCGTATGTTGTCATAGAAAAGGCCATCTACTACACAAAATAATTACAGAACAGATAATATTCCTACAAAAGTCTCCTCACCACTGAATGATCTCGGCGATTTGAGCCTCCCAATGTGCAACGCTCTCTTTTTTTGAGGCCAGATCCTGCAACTCATCCTCCAGCTGCCGATTCTGGGCTGTCAGTTTGTCCACAAATGTGCACAACTGCATGGAAAGACCCCAGAGTCAAAGGTCAGAACTCAGACATGACCAGTATTGACCAAGGACCCTTATTAGTGCACGTGCCCATTCATCACCACAAACTTACCCTATCAGTTTCAGAGGTCAGCTTGCGGTTTTCCTCGGTCAGGAGGTTACGCTCTCGCTCAGATTTCTCCCTCACAGCTCCCATCGCCTCATCTATTTCAATTTGCCTGTCAATACAGTAAAAAAAAAATAGCTCCAAACATGAGTTTTTGGGAGGTTTCTGGTAAACCAAGACCTGGGTAAAATGAACACATAAAGTTTATGCATTTGCATTTAACAGAAAGGATTTCACATAGTTTTTGATAGATTCAAATTATTAATAACTTTGACTACAACTTTTGCTACATTAGCCTTCTTAACCTCAACGGTTCCAATGTACCTTACATGGACAAAAGCACATATACATTACACCCACAGGAGATCAGATAGTCAGAAGAACCTTGTTTTATTCAGCCTGATGCTGATACATGCACTTGTTTATAAAAGGGCATTACTGATAATTGATACAATGCACTCGTACCGCTCCCTGTTGGCTTTTTCCAGCTTGTCCTTGAGCACAAGCAGCTCTTTGTGCAGCGAAAGCTGCTGGCTTTCAGAATCACGCAGCTCCTTGCGCAGATTCTTCAGCTCTGTACTATGACCAGCATCACGCCTCACAAGCTCTTCCTCATAGAACAGCACCTTCTTATCCAGCTCAGACTTCAGCTTAGTCAGTTCCTGCTGGGTCTCTGCACTGATTCCGGAGGCCCGACCTGTGCCCTGCTTTACCTACGAGACGGAAGGAAAAATGAAAGAGAAACAGATGTGAGGGACAGAAGAGGAAAGCTGGTGTTGGAACCAAACAGCCTGAAAGGGGCTTATGGATTAAACTTCCAAAAAATTGTTTTGCCTTCTTGTTTTCATGCTGAATTTTTATGGCCGTATCTTAATAACACAAAGTTAAAAAGTATGGCAGTGAAACAACACACCAAAATCCACTTTCTGACAAGCTTAACTTCTATTGGTGATTGTGTCTCTTGCTATGAACTTAAACTGGTTGTTAAGAACAGTTTAAGAACCAATCAGAGACCCAATAATAGCTCCGTTAAGGTTTTCTTATGGAATGATTTGAACCATTTTGGGAACTAGTAGTGGAAAAGAGCTATACTTAAAGTGATGAGGAAAATCTGAGAGGTAAAGCGTGGGGGAAATGTAAAGAAGGAAAACCTCAAGAGAAAGACATTGATTTAGAGGAAACGACACACTCTTTATCCAGCTGTGTACTGTTCTTCCAGCCAAAAGCAATAACAGACAAATTCAAGAAAAACAACAGAGCCAAAAATAAACAGGCAGGATATCCCCTCGTCTGGCGCGAGAGGATAAAGCAGGATGATATAAAGAAGAGTTCGGAGAGAGAGAGAGAGAAAGAAAAATGAATAACTGGCCACCTGGAAGAAAGTTGAATTAAACCCACTGGGAAGACAACTGGATTTAGAGAAGTAGAAACAAAACAGAAAAAAAAACAGAGGAAAGAACCAGGGAGACGGAGAGGATGCACAAACCCAGAACAATGACAAAGGAACGTGACGGCGTGTGCAACGACCCCTGACCTTTAGTGTCTCCAGCTCACTCTCCAGTTGTTTGGAGTAAACTTCACTGTGCTCACGTAGTTTTTTCTCCTTTGAAGCGTCGGCACAGGCATCTTCCAGCTGAGCCTCCAGCTAAAAACACCCACAAAACCATGGAACAGCACCGTGATGGATCAGACTCGAGTTCTCAGCCATGCATTCAACGTGGCCAGCAGAGAAAAATCAGTATTTACTTGCACATTTCATTTTACTTGTGATGATGTTTCCTGCATGTTTTCACAGTAATGGTTAATGCCTTTGCTAAAACATTATAAAGACTCTCACTGGGGTTCAGGTCTGGACTCTGGTGGCAAATACATGTGTGAAAATGATGTCTCATGCTCGAACCACTTG
Organism: Corydoras maculifer; assembly: GCA_019802435.1. Classification (NCBI taxonomy): domain Eukaryota; kingdom Metazoa; phylum Chordata; class Actinopteri; order Siluriformes; family Callichthyidae; genus Corydoras; species Corydoras maculifer. The sequence continues at coordinate 1,196,716 of JAFMOD010000044.1, forward strand.
TTCACAATTTAGCCTGATGAATATGCACACTGACACCCAACAACCTAACCTTTTTTTTTGCCAAGCAATGTAGTTTACAATACAAGGCTGGTTTTTCAATTAAATTAAAAATGTAAAATATTTTTTTATAAAGCATTTTAATAGAAACAAATTGTAGAATAATCACATTTCTCCTGTGGAGAATCATGGATGATGTGCTAATAATTAAAAGCAGTCTTGGATTTTTATCCTCAACACAAATGACTAAACAGCTCGTTTATTTTTCACTCTAATTTTAGGAAACAATTATGACTCTAAGCATTGTTCCTCTTAAAGTTTCACCCTGCTGGCACTATGAAAAGGTGACGATGTGTTTTTCCTGGTATTGTGTCAGCTGTTAACGGCGGTCCTGCTGTACTTGGTCCAGAGCCAATAAACTGCTACATTAGTTAAGCAAAAACCTTCTGTCTGGCTTATGTTCACACTTCATTTATTCCCAAGAAGTAAGCAGGTAAAAGTGCATGTGTTAAACAGCATGCACGCTGCCCATCTGACTCTGGTTAGACATTTAATGTGGGTCAGAAAGGAGGCTTCTAGAGAGTGGGGGACGAGTGAGACATTCCCAACTTTGCCCCTAGAGATACGAGTTGCTGACTTTAAGCTCTATTTTTTCTCCATGCTACTGTTGGATCACTAAGAAGAGCCAAAAATGCAGTGCGCATTCCAGAGTCTTGCTTTTTGTCAGTGTTGCCCCGGGGGAATTTTTGTATTATGCTGAGTTATAAATAATGCAGGATTAAACATGGCGGTAATGGTCCAGTAAAAAGGCCATGTACCAGGATATCTCACTTTTTCCTGCATCATTAAAGAATCCCATTTAAACTTCTTTAATCCATAAATAACTCATGATCATTAATCCAAGGCTGCCAGATCGGCAATTTCTTTACCTTTCAGTTACAACAAACAGCTTTTAAATTAAAGCTTGTAAACACATAAACATAAACAGATCCAAATGTTTAACAAAGAGATTCACAAAAACTTTTAAACATTTGCAGGTAGCCAATCAGATCACATGCTAGAGTACAAATGACTGTGAGTGGTTAAACAATGCTTGCAGAAGAGGCGGGGCTTGTAAGGTCTGTCATCAAGTCTAATACGGCAGTATAAATATTACAAATAACCGTACAGATACTTATAGTTGTTTACAGTGTGTATAACTCTAAGCAAACTGTACCAAACTAATAGTTCAAATCTATATCAATTATTATTAATACTAAAATACAATTCAGTCATGCCTCACCTCTTTACGGGCCTTCTCGGTCTTACGGATATCCTGACGCATGGTGTCTAGCTTTTGTAAGAGCACATCCATCTCCTCCTCCTTGTCGCGGAGTTGCCGTGAGAGCCGCTGCTTGTGCGAGCGCAGCTCGGCCATGCGCTCATTCTGGTCCGAGAACTCCTGCATCGCTAGCTTCCGCTGTTGGTGAGCGTCCTTCAGCTCCTTCGTCTGAGACTTTAGACGCTCCAGAGAATCCACCAGTTGCTGGGAATGCAGAGAGGTCAAGAAGGTAAAAAAAAAATGAAAGGGACAAGGATGCAGTGCAAGAGGAGAAGGAGATATGCATGGAAGAAAGTGTGCATGAATGCCCTGGCAGCCTCCGAGAGACGAGTAAAAAAGGAGGCTGAGTGAGAATAGAAATCGTCAAGAGAATTGGGAGCTCTATGCTGAAAGGCCGTGCTTCAGATAATGATTCAATTATCTTTCCGCTGCAGCGTTGCTTTTAAAGACAGGGGACAAGCCTTATATCAAAACGAACTTTACCTTAATAGGAAATAAGTTTTGCTTAATTAAATCCCCCCAAAAAAATACGAAACTATGGTCGGGGGGGGGGGGGGGTGTTCCCCCATGCTTATCCAGGGAATGAAACTGAGGATGGAGATCGTTTTAATGTTTATGATTTTAAACGTAAGCTTCCTAAAAAAAAAAAAATGTTCAGTTCGAATGGGTTTGGTTTAAATAAACGTCCAGTCTTCTCGAGCTCAACTACCTTATGAATGTCTTCTTTCTCTTGCCTGAGGGCTTTGACTTGCTTGTCCAGAGCTTTGAGTTTGGTGGAGGAACTTTCATAGTCCTGCCGTAGAGTCACTGCTTCCTCCAGTTGGTGTTCCAGTCTGTCAGAGTCTGAGAAAAATTAAACACCAGTCATGCTTTGACTCACTCTTCAGGATACAGAAAGCTCAACCTTTAATCATCAGCACGGATGATTCAAAAATAAGTTCATGCTTCATTATCCTATAAGGAACAATGTTCTCACAGGCCACCCAAGAACATGGTGAACAACTCAACCTCAATCGCTTTAGTCATGAAGTAAATGCTTAATGACATGTCACTTGGGATGGGTTCTCCCCGTGTCCATGTGGGTTTTCATCGGTTTCTTCCCACAGACCAAAAACATAGATTCAAGGTAAATTAAACACTTTAAATTGCCCCTATAGAGTGTGAGCGAGTGTGTGCCTAGTGATAGACTGGAGCCCTGTCCTGAGTGTATCTGCCCAGTGCCCGAAACATTCTCTCCTGGATGGACATGGGGACCCCTCCCGAGACCCTAGTATAGGATTCAGCGGGAGATGATGGATGGATGGAACATGTCACTTGTTAAGGTTATGATGTAATTATATTTAAGAACACTGTTTACCTGCTAGTTTCTTTTTTAGACGCTCGAGCTCTTCGTTAAGCTTTTTTATCTCTTTATCGCGACCCAGGGTGCTCGTACCACGGCCTAAGCCGTGAAGCGACTGTGCAGCTTGTGTGGATTCTTAAAACAAGGTTTTTGAACATTGGTTAAAACCATTAAAATTGAAAGAGCAGAGAGTACAAGACGTTTGAAGGATTCAGGGGGCCGGGGTAATGACGTACCCTGCAGTTTGCGGTTGAGCTCCTGTTTCTCCTGCTCCAGTGAGCGGATCCGCATTTCAAAAGCCTCTAGCTGCAGGCTGCCATCCTTATCACGGTGCAGCTCCTCTCCCGAGCCTCCATCAGCCAAAGCTGCCAGCCGAAGCCGACCTCGGTCAGAGAAACAGCTGTCTGTGGTGTAAGTAAAGCCCACGAAGGGAAGGTGCTGTCCTGTGAAGCCAGTGTGAGAAATGGGAGGAGCAATGTCCTGCAAAGAATGGAAAACATTGATTAGAGTTCCATTTGGTCTGTTCTGACTATTTAAATCACACCCATAATTTTTGCTTCACGTGTCATGAGCACAAATCTCATTGTTAAGTGTTAAGTCCGTTAAGTGTTTCAGTTGCTAAATGAAAGTAAAGTTAATGCTTTAATCTCAGGAACAAAAAATAAATAATAAATAAAACCTTTAGTCAGTTTGTTAAATGTTCATTATAAAAACTATATACATTAGACTTTTATATACACATTTGTTTTTTATAAAATAATGTATATATAATGTCTTTGTTTTGTTTTCAGTATTAAACACTACATTTATTCGCTATGTGTTTTATGTATTTTGGAGTCTCTAGAACAAATTAATTGGATTGTTATTAATTTAACAGGAAACAGGTGCTTCAGTTTCAGATTTTATGCAGACGGATCAGCAACGAGGTTCCACTGTGCGTGCTTGTTACAAGAGAAAATATCAAAATATTTAGAACACATTCTAAAATTCTAATAATAAATATCACTCAGTTTATAAGTTAGTACATTTTCACTTGTTCACCCATAAATATGAAAGCATCATCACAATGAAACTCATGCTACTGAGCGGAAATTGAGCACGGCTGTGATTTGAGCAAACTAACTCTACTGTGCCGAGGTACAGTATAACAGTATGAGCGTGTGTGTATTAGTGCATGTATACAATAGATCTACAAGCACAGACTTCTTGTAAACCTTTGCCAAGGAACACAAACATGTAGAATGAACTCCCCTCCCACTCCAGCTGTTCCAGCTCAACTTTGCTTAATTCTTTTCTCAGCTTTATTTTAAAGCACTTTCTGAATGATTACATGTTTCAAAGTCTCTGTGCTGTTATAATCTATATGAGCCCTTTTGTAATGCCACATGCTTAATTATGTTACTAAACTACCCAGTATAAAAGCCGAATGAGCTTGCACAATCACCAGAGTGTGCACATGCACCGTTAAACAAGACACTTTAAAATACAACAGGAAAGAGGAGACTAAATTAAAAGCCAACCGGGTTTTTTAGGACATCATCATCCACATCGAAGTTAGAGGTGTCAGATGGCGAGCTGACATCAGGAATATAGGGGGCTTCAGTGCTGCGAATGTTCTCCCAGTTGATGCCGGAGAAGAAGGGATGCTTTTTAAAATCTTCTATGCCATTCTGACCCAGTCTGCTCTCCCTGCTGCATATTAGTCGTTGAATCAGGTCCTTGGCATCTTCTGACACATCTGTGATGTGAGATGGGAACTGGAAACGCTCCTGTAGAGGATAAGAGGAGGCTTACGATGTTACTATCATGAAGGAAAGTCAGAACAATAAAATAACAAATAAACCATATTATTTACGATAGAGCAGCTTTTAATATAATCTTGAGGGTGATCAGTTATGGTTCCAATGCCTAGATCTTTACTATAATATTAAAACTTGCTAATCATTTTATATTAGCCAGTGTTTCCAGAATCCTTTAATAGATTGTGTTTGCATTAAATGTGTTGAGGTAAACCTTAATATTGATCAAATGCAGATCAAAATGCATAGCAATTTTAATAGCCAACTTAACAATAAAACTGTTCAATGACCCCATGACAATGTTGCAACCCCCTGGGGATCCTGCGTCTACATAAAAAAAAAAAAAACACAGGGTTTATGAATATTAAACATTGGAAACAGAAAAAAAAAATAGCCAACAGTGAGAAAGTTCAGTCTCTCTGATGCATTCTAAATTCATTTCATTAACTTGATCTACAAATATTTTACTGTAGTAAAACATTGGATAACGTGGATCCTCAAAACCATGTGAAACCTGTATTCGGTTTCTCTGGGATACAGTGTGTGCTAAACTGAAGTAACATTAAACAGATTTCAAATACATGGGTTGGGCTGAACATGATTCACCTTGGTGAATAACAATAAAACAAGGGAGCGAGTTAAACATAAAAATGTCTCTCAACATGAGCTGATCAAACAAAGCAGCTTTATAATGTGTTCCAAACAGGATTTCAATGTCGTTCTAATGACATATGAAAACAGTGTGAAAATTAATGTAAACAAAAATAATGTCCGGTTTATTGTCAGTCCATTGATTTGCTGTTGCTAAGCTTCCTTTAATTCACAAAGAAATACATTTTTTAGATACACAGTAAAATAAATGTTTTCCTTTTTCATTGGGTATATGTGTATGCGTATGTATGTGTGTGTGTGTGTGTGAGAGCGTGCATATACAGAAAGAAACACTCGAAAGAGGCTCCGAATTCTGTTGTAACTCCTTTTAAGATGAAGCAATCTGAACAAAACAAGATGAAAAGTGTTCCTCAGTTTATGGGACTTAAAAAAAAATTAGTTTGTTCCTACTACAAAGAGAAGAGGTAGGTGAGGTGGTAATATATATATATATATATATATATATATATATATATATATATATATATATATATATATATATATATATATATATATGTATATATATATATATATATAAATATAAAGACAATTTCCTGTTTAAAAAAATGAAGCTTAGTCATGAATGCTGCTGTTTTTATAATCTCAATATAAACCATGCAAATGATGTCATTACCAAACCCAGACATTGTGCAGTTTCAAAAGAGACAGAGATAAAAAGCTTTGTTTGTTTGGGTTTTGCTTATTTACACTCACCTCATGATTCATAATCTTGCCATAGGTCTCCACCAGAGACTCAGCATAAAAGGGCGTCTCCCCGTACAGCATCTCATACATACAGACACCCAGAGACCACCAGTCACACTCTGGCCCGTACTTCCCCATGCCATCCTCCATCGCCTGCAGGATCTCTGGCGAGATGTAATCTGGAGTTCCCACAGCTACAGATGACTGCACCTGCAGAAAAAGAGACGAGGGACATCTGAAACATTGCATATTGTATAAACCAAAAACAACTAAAAGGAAATTCCCTTATTTACTCTTGCCTTCAATTTTTTTGTTTGAATGTTCTAAAAAAATATAATCATATATACATAATATAACAACATAAATATGACAACAGAACGTATTTAAGATGCTTAAACTTTACAGATTTGCCGTAAATTTGTTAAATCATTACATTAGCAAAATTTCACAATATTCCAAAGTTTTTTTTCTGGCTTTGAGTTCAGGTCAACCTCACAAATGAGTGAGTCATATCTCTTTCAGCAGCCAACACCTGTCTCCCGCCCATGTCTTCATGTCTCAATCATGCTTGTGAGCCTCAGGGGACACATTATCTGTCTCGTCCAGTTTCTTCCAGTTACTATTTGTACATTTAAGGAAGATAAGTAAATGAATTAATCACAGAGATGACTACAAAGCTGCAGAACCAGCCGATCTGGTGCCCTGCTGTTCCGCATTTCCATGATTATAAGGTCTCAGTGAACTAAGAATTACATGGCTTGCTATAATAATTGATAAGCATCATGGGAGATTAGAATTAAGATAGATACATACTTTTGACACTTGAGACCACCACTGAGTAAGGAAGGTCTTGATTGAACATCGCCTGGCAAAAAGCCATTTCTAATGACAGAATCAGATTGAATGCAACTTGCATTCAAAGTGTACACTTTCTGATAATATACTATTCTTATAGAAATAAACTAATATGTTGTTTATGCAATATGCAAAATATCTAGAATATTTAGCAACTACAAATAATTATTCTGTCAGCAGAAAAAAAGTAATAAAAACAAAACCACTGTTTAGCTGAATGCATGAAGAGTCGGTGTTGATTTTCTAAGGTAATACTGGGCTTAGTCGACTGGGATGTCACAAAGGTGTCCAATAAATATTTTGAAACTGCTGTTCGGAATTAGTTTTATTTTTTGGAAGCCAAAAGCAGTAATATATTCATTTTTTTTTAAAAAAGGCACGCTGTGAAAAGCAACATTCAGTATTTGGCCAAAAGTTTTATTTTTTTCCGATTTTTGCCAGAGTTGTTCCTTTCCATGCATCCTGACAGAAAACACAGTGAAGATGGCCACACAACAGGATCACCCACTTGAGGAAAGGATGAATTATTAAAATAAATTGTAAATTCAAACAGGACACTGCGGCTTTCACTCGCTCACCGTGCCATCTGGCATCATCTTTAGACAGGAACCAAAGTCAGCCAAGCGGATGTGGCCATTCATGTCAAGCAGCACATTATCAGGCTTAATGTCCCTAAAAAAACAACAACATATATTGGAGGTTACATTGTGACTGACAGTATGAACAGAATGAATGAATGAATAATTGCATTTAAATACGTTCCGAGAACAGTTTGATCTGAAAACAAGATTTTTTTTTTAGAGCTGTTACCGTTTGTTATGTGATTATTCTTTAAAATAATTAGTTACGTATAATAATTAAGCTAACTGGATGTCAGGCCTCATTAGCTTTCACCTTTAAAATCAAATCCAGATGACATCAGGCTTCCACAATACTTTTCCAACGTTAACATGTTTTACAGTAGGATTTATTTGTACCATTTTTACGTCTGGACCACAGGGTCAGACTGCTGCATCTTCCAAGCTCCCACTATTTGCTCTGCTGGACATTTCCAGTCTGGCCTGCTATTCAGGGTCAGCACCATTTTGGTTTCAATGACGGAATGTTTTGCAAGAGGAAGTACTTAGGGTGAAAACCCCGATGTTCATGACAAGTTCCGATCTGCCCACCAGTCTGCCTGAAACATGATACAGGTAGAGTTTATTTGACTGTTTATTGTCACTGGCACTAAAAAAGCTGCGGCGAGCAGTCCAGCCCTCTCAAAGTAGGAAGGAAAAGGGACTCAGCTGGAGCGGATAGCAGACCAGAACGAACCATGCCCACTGGGTATCACTGTCAGGAAAAAGCCTCTGTCCCTCTATAGACTAATACCATCTGGTGTGATTTTATTACTCTGTTGAGGTGGATATGCTGCGAGACACGCTCATTTAAACAAAGACAAGCACTGACAGTCAGATTTAGCCCTTTAGTATAAACAGGTTTAACAAGCCAGTGCCTTTCTACAGCTTCAAGCTTTACTTTCACACACACACACACTTTACCTGTGCACATAGTGCTGCTGGTGGATGGAATGAATGGCAAGAACCATCTCTGCTACATAGAACTTGGACATGTCCTCGGGAAGCCGGTCCTCAAACTTACTGAGTAGTGTTAGCAGATCTCCACCCACATAGTAGTCCATTACCAGATACTAGAACAGAACACAATTACACAAACCAGTCATGACAGTTTCCTTTCTTTAAATTAAACATAAAGGTAAAAGAGATTCATTGTGCAGCCTGACATTTCTACGACCTGCTCCCAAGTGTGTATAAATTATGAGCTTAAAAAAAAAATTATAATAATAAATCAGGATCTTAAATCCTACTCACTTTATTTTTAAGAACAAAATCATTAATAAGATATATCTACCTTTATATCCCTATGGTGGGACAATAAGGCTTATGTATTTTGAGTGTGTGTGTAATCCCCCCCCCCCCCATTAGCACAGACAGAAGACCATTATTACATTTTTGACCATTATTACATTTATTACATTTTGTTACTAAAAGTAACATGAAAGATGAAAGTCATGTAGTTCTGCATTGAAATGAACACAAACTGCAACACTCCATTTCAGATTTCTGTTGTGTGGCGCTGCAGACACTCACCAGGTAATTATCATCCTGAAAGGCATAATGCAGCGTGGTGATCCACTGGCAGTCTCCATTCACCAGAACGTCTCGCTCCTCTCTGAAGCATGCCGTCTACAAAACATTCAACGAAGAGCAAACTGTCAAGACTTTAAAACATGAAAAATAAAAACATTAGTGCTAATGGACCTTGAATCTTCAACATTACTACTCTGAATTTATTACTGATTAATACTCTGCTCAAGAAATTAAGCTGCCAAAAGCATCAAGCCTTTATTGTGATTTTGTAATTCATTTAAGATTTTGAAAAACACCTCCAAATAGTGACACATATGCCAATAATAAACATATGTGAGCTCATGTATTAGAAAATGTAGTGGAGTGCTCTGCTCCAAGTCTTCCATTAGCCCAGTTTGGGAAGTTTAAAAATGCTTTCAGAAGCAAACTACACGGACAAAGTATTAGACACACTCATAAATTACAACTAAAGAACCATATATGACAATTCCACATTACACTGTTAAGTAGCAACCCCCCATTTAAGTAGCAACAGCTTCGTCTCTTAAAGAAAGGTTTTCTGTCAGATCATAAAGTGTGTTTCTAAGAAATTTTGCTTAATTACTAAAAAGTTGTTAATTTTTATTCTTGTTTGTGCCAAGGGTGTTTAATAAGGATGAGGTCAGGCATGGAATCAAAAAGTGATAAAAAAAAAAAAAAATTTGAAATCATCCTGCAGATTGATGACCGGTTTTAGTAATAAAGCCACTGCTGGTCATAACAGCCGGATTAAGGCAGATGGCTGGCTACCAACTTCACACAGCATAACGCATGTTTTTGTAGAAGCTCTGCATGGAGTCTTTCACATCCTAATTCATATCTTGCATGTTTGGCAGCAGTGTAGCCGTTAACAGCCGGCCGAATCCAGACTTCAGCCGACCTGCAGCTTTTCTATTTAAATAGATTTTGTGTAGTTTATATACAACAGTGCACTTTATAGGAGAACAGTACAGAGAAATTAAACTAGAAACATGCAGCATCTCAGATTAATTAACTATAATTAAAGGGCAAATATAATCCAGATGTATATATAAAACCACTGAAATAATTAATTAATTAAATCATTCTCATTTGTCAAAATTCTTCAGTCTTTGAAGATATGATTAAACTTGATGAAGTTTTGCTTTAGGTTATCATAACTGCGTGTTTCTGCATGATGGGTAACCTTTAATAACACCAGCAATAAGCGTTCCACTGTTTACACTTTACACATGCCACATCATAGAAATGAGAAAACTCATAAATACTGTCATTACAATGTCAGCTCTAATGTCTCTTATGACCCGACAGGTCGTGACTTACAGTCTGATTAGCCGATTAGGTCCTCAGCTATTTATGCACCGTTCAGTAAAGACAGAAACCGTACAATTGATTAAAATATTGGGATTGATGTAAGTAATTAAAAGTCAGTATTTACAAAATTATAACCATGTCTTTCACACGTGTTGCCTCTTTACTTTACTGAACTCTGGAAAAAAGAAGATATAACATGCACTTAATAATCTGATTAGTGCAACTACTATCAAGGTGCGGTCCAGACTCACTGGTAACAACTCTCGTGATGCAGCACTGGGAGCCCTGAGGCTGCTGTCAAAGCATATTTTGCTAAATCTGGGTCAAGATGGAGTGCAAGGATCGAGCCTTCACCTACATTACAGCTTCTACAGTACAGGTCTAGTCACAGACTTAAAGAGGCAAGTGCAGCACTGCTGCTGCGCCCGACACAAAATTGCTCACCATCCCAATTTCCTCTTCAGAAATATTATGTGATCATGTGATTGAGACTTTTATCCATTAAGAAGCATCTGCATAAAAAGCACAAAAAGCATCTTTACCTCCGCCCTCTTCAGCATCTCCCACTTGTTGAGAATCTTCATGGCATAAATGCGCTCAGTTGATTTCATCTTCACCACAGCAACCTAAAAAAAATAAATAAAAAAAAGTCATTAGGCATTACAAATGCTTAAAAAAAAAGATAAATTTACATTTTCATCATTTATTCAGCATATTTACGCTTGCCCTAGTTAGCCTAGTGCCACCTGGGAAATAGCACTGCTTATTTATTTTTTATTTGGGTTTGTGGTTGGGGTACGGTTTAACTGCATGAGAAAACATCACTGTGATGCTGCACAATAAACACGGCACAAACTGTCATACTGAAGAGATTTTGCCATCTTAAATCCATTATCCAATTATCATAAAAATATTTTCAAACCATAATACAAATTGAGTCGAGATTGATTTTTACATATCGACTTTAAAAAAATGCATTCGAGACTGAGGAACATAAAAAAGACGCTTTGTGTTACTTCGGTAAATGTTCAGTGCTGTGTGTTACAGAGTCCACACTAACAATATTGTATTCTAACAGATGCAGTGAGTGGATTTAATATTAATATCAATGCCAGCACATAATTTCATTGTTTGTTTCTCTCTATTGGCCTCCAGTGGATACATGTAGCCAGCACAAGGCTTTCATCTCATTTTGGTGCTAAGTCACTATATTTTTTATACCAATGCAAAATGGTGAAATGTCCCTAGCATGGTCTACAAAGCAAATGGGAAGGAGTACAATTCTATTCATCGTTGATTCAGAACTCACTGTTACGAGAAAAATATAGTAGATAAATAGGGATGTAAATAAAACAAGCTATCAAAAGTGACATCAGTGTGTGCTAATTAAGCATGTTATGTTTATAACGATTCAATAATTTCTCACTCTACTTCTGGTTTGTGAAGGTCAGACACTTCACATTTACCTCACTTTAAATTGCTTACTGCTCCTTCACTGTAGGACTATTCTGACAATGCAAAACCTGCTACAGCCCCACATTACAGCTTGTTCCATCTCACAGGCCACCCAACTCGGTCAATCTCCGCATATAAAAATGCCAGGAAATACCATGATCCTTTCAATAAAACAATATCCAAAGTACATATTTAATCGAGCTCTGCTCAGCAGACAGAAACTTTGAACCTTGCTGAGTTTAGACAATGCTTAAAATCTCATAAGTGAAAGAGCACACGGCTGACTTTTAAACACACTGATCATCTCAGTGTCTAATCAACTATGTGCAACGGTAAAACATGACAATAGGACAATGAGTGCAAGTGAAGGTGACTAAACACTTCCTCTGCAAAGCAGCAGGCCAGTGAAAGAAAGGAAGGGACAGGGAGGAGGGGAGGGGTGCCACCGACACTGCTGCCTGGAATGGGGAGTGCCGCACCCTGTGTGGATGAAGAGGGCATGAAATAGAGAGGGATTAAAAATGCTATGCGTGACAGCCGGATGATTCTAATAAACCGCTGCAGGTTACTACGGATATATATTACGATCGAGCAGAGGCTGGTGCTGAGGAGATGCCAAATACCTTCAGGGTGCTAATGTGGAATATATATCACAAGTCTCAAAGGTGAAGTCTGGGTAAACCAAACACATAAGAACATTTAAATGATTTTCTCTTTTTCTGCTGTTATACTCAACAATTTGGCGCATGAATGAGTTTCTTGGTTTTTGGTATGTATTAAATCACTCAGCTAAACTACTAATAACTCATCAATAAAAACTGTCCGTTTACCAGCATCGGATGGACAGAACCCCTGTGCACTGATGAAGGATTAGAGGATGACTATCAGCAATAATTAAGTAATTATTTAATTGGAAATCGTACAATTAAAAGCTGTAATTATCTTATGCCTAATAGACAGAGTGTAATTATGGAACTAAACGCTGTGTATATGGTATATAGAGCTGATAAAATAGACTATACCTAAAAACAAAAATGTATTTTTTGAGTGACTGGTGTGCATTATACACAGTGTACACTGAACAGTGGTACAGTTCTTTACTTTGCCTTGCTGCAGACATCACATTATTTTTGTTTACTCACACCAGTGCCAGCAAAAAAAAAAACACTTAACGAACATCAGGTTAATTCATTATGTGCTGCATCAGCAGAGAACCTGAGGGCATACTGGGAGACTTGCAAGGCAAACTGTGGATAAAGCTTTGGAAGATCAACCATGCTGCACAAGCACGCCCTCTCTCCATCTCGCTCACCCACACACGTATCCGCATTTACACCCACACATTTACACAAAAAGTATGTGAAACAGGTACTTTTGATTTGGATTTTAAAAACTCATCGTCTCATCAGGCAGCTGTTAAACCACACCAGATAACTGACCTCATTATAAAAACAAACCAACCCCAATGTGCTAAGAATCAATGCCTCCTCCCCAAGTGTCTCCTGTCCTCTTTTCATCTCTCCTTTTTTAGACACAGATTTTGACACAGGCAGTTCGCCTGACCTGATTGGAGAGGCACATATGTGCGTGAAAGGTAGGCGTGTGGCCAGACTCCTGTTACGCAGCTGCAGGATTGGACAAGTCACGGGCAAACTCCCACAAAAGTCAGAGATCATACAAAAGTCAGAGAGCCACTGCCTAAAAGATCAAAGGCCACTGTTACTGCTGTCAACACCGCGGCTCTGATTTATAAAGGCATAACTTCGGCCTGTAAGTGTCACAGAATGCGGCATGGTATTCTTCACACAGAATATAAAGTCACTTTAATGAATACAGCGCAATTAAAAAAAATAAATAAATAAATAAAAAAATAAAAACTATATTGGGACATGTTGCCATCAAATAAAAAAAAAAAAAAAATCACAACATTCTATGAAATGGTAAAATGTCTCAATAAAATGTCTCCGATTTGTTGTTTATTTTACATTAAGAATATAATATGGAGGGCGGCACGGAGGAGGGCAGCATGGTGGCTTAGTGGCTAGCACGTTCACCTCTCAGCACTAGGGTTTCATGGTTCGAATCCCCATCTGGGTGGAGTTTCCATGTTCTCCCCGTTTTTGTGTGGGTTGCCTCCGGGTTCTCTGGTTTCCTCCCACAGCCCAAAAACATGGATCAAGTCAATTAAGTTCTCCAAATTGCCCCATATAGAGTGTGTTTGTATGAGTGAGTGTGTGCCCAGCGATAGATTGGCGCCCTGTCCTGGGTGTATCTGCCCAGCGCCCGAGATGTTCTTCCCTGGATGGGCATGGGGAACCCCACCGCGACCCTATTAGAGGATAAAGTGGAAGATAATAATTGAATGAATGAATATAATATGGGTTTGTAAGATTCACAAACCATTGCATTCCGTTTTAATTTACATTTAACACAGCATCCCAACTTTTTTGGAATTGGAACTAATAAGATGTTTTTGGAATGTAGGAGCAAATCGGAGTCCCCAGAGGCAAACCATGCAGGCATAAGGGGGTGGAGTGGGGGGCAGACATATACAGAAAGAACCTTTGTTCACCTCACCTGAAAATTGAACTCATGAACTGTTAGCTTGGAGGCATAAGTTGCAAATGTATGTCATGTACACTATAATAAAAGGTAAATGCAGATTGTTAAATCATTCGACCTTTGTGATTGCTTTTTGGTCAAACACAAAATCACATAAAATAAAAATCTGTATGTCTGGAATTGTGTGCATTAAGACTTGAAATACTGTAAATTTATCCAATATACACCTAAAAGTAACACATGTGTATTTTAATCTAAAGAATGAATTTATGTCCACATTACACACATGAATAAAATTGGATGCATCACCTAATTATTAAATTCAGTTATATGACTTGGTCTCACCACCACAGGTGGATAAAATAAAAAGTACCCTGCCATGTATTTTAAACAACTATTGACTTAAAAACTATTGCAGCATGAGTGTACATTAATGCACAAGGTAAGCTCAATACACAGAGCAGTTTGGTGTTGAAGACTTGACCTCAATCCTTTGCACAAACAAAAGAAGGAGATTGTGAGCCACGTCCCGCCATCCAACATCAGTGTCTGACCTCACAAACTCCCACAGACGCACTCTAAATTATTTGAATAAGATGTTATAAAAGCTCTAGCACGTAATTTGTAATGTCCATAAAAACATGGCTGGGTAAGTTAGGTGTGGGGGAACTTGTCTGACCCACACAGAGCCCTGACCATAACACCATCAATCAGCTTTGGGATGAATAAGAAAGTAGATTTGGGCTTTTCTAAATGAATTGGCAGCTATTAAACCACTCACTTCAAAATCTTGCAGAAAAAATTTTTTATATACGGGTTACAGCTGCAACCAACTTATAATATAAAAAAGGCCCCTCAAGACATCATGGTGAATAAGACCTGGTGGAAGTGTTGATGTATTTCATTTTTGTCCATTCCCCTTTGAGTCACAAGATCTCAGTACTTACAAAAATACTTGTAAAGATCCTTCAATTACTCAGTCAAACATTTATTCATTTCAAATCGAGCCCCAACATGCAGCAGCTGCCACTGCGTCATCTTAGGTGTGCATTGCTCTCACAGCACTGACAACGTCAGGTATTATTTAATGTAACTTAACACCTGAGTGCTGAAAATTATGGGAGTGCCCATTTAAACATGACAGTAAATATGGGTTAAAAAGAGACCTTCAGCTTCCCAAAACATTAATTCAGTCAATCTCAAAGCAGCCTGTCCTGATGAGGGTCATGTGGGGGTTGGAGCAACACTAACAACCTACATGTCAACCAAGGAAAAAAAACAGAAAGAAAAACACCATCAGGTACTAAAAGACATTCAACATCAGCCGGTAAATAACTAGCAGGTTGCTAAAGAGTGGAGGGAAAAAAAAGAAAAAGAAAAAAAAAAACCCATGCTTACATGAAAAGAACATGCAAATGCCACACAAAAAGAACATTAAACAGTATATCTGGGAAACAACACATTTATGTCATGCAAAAACTAAAGCTATTACCATCCTTTATTGATTATTTTGATTATATAAAGATTTAGGCGGCACGGTGGCTTAGTGGTTAGCACATTCGCCTCTCAGCGCTAGGGATTCCCGGTTCGAATCCCCATCTGGGTGGAGTTTCCATGTTCTCCCCGTGTCTGCGTGGGTTTCCTCCGGGTTCTCCGGTTTCCTCCCACAGTCCAAAAACATGGATCAAGTTAATTGAATTCTCCAAATTGCCCCGTTTAGAGTGTGTCTGTGTGAGTGAGTGTGTGCCCAGCGATGGATTGGCACCCTGTCCTGGGTCTATCTGCCCAGCGCCCGAGATGTTCTCCCCTGGATGGGCATGGGGAACCCCACCGCGACCCTAATAGAGGATAA
>JAFMOD010000044.1:1217096-1227300 GCA_019802435.1 Corydoras maculifer
TATATATATATATATATATATATATATATATATATATATATATATATATTTCTCATGCAATAAGTCAGAAATTACAATTAAAAACAGATAAATATATTTAATTATTACAAAAAGAAGTGATAAACATTGCAGCAACAAGGAGTGAACTTCGCTGGTTTAACCCAACAGAGAAACAGTGATGGATGGATTACATCATCCGAGTTTAAACAACAGAGTGTCAGACATTCAGAGGTCTGTGCGTCTCATTACTAGTTGTAATTGTTTTCTCTGTAATGTTTAGACACACTGTAAGTGAAAATAATATTTTATAAGGTGTTACAGGATTTCTAGTTTCAGTTCAGATTACAAAAGCAGGGATGCTGAAACTTTAAATAACAAAAAAAATAAATAAATAGGAGAAAACAACTTGTATAACTTGTATTACTTTAAATGAAAGCGCCCACATCCATAGCACTACAGGCCATGAGTAATCCGGTGAATGAAGGAGTGCTAGTCAGAGCTGACAGACTGCGTGTCTCACAGAACATTATCTGTGAAGGGAAACACTATTTTAGTATCAGTCACTCCTTTGAGACATTCTTCATTTCCTGAGCTTTTCCTGAAAGCTGCACCATCCTGCCTTGCTTCCTATACTACTGCTGCCACCACTGGCATTGTAACACGACAGCTGAAGTCACATGAACATGCGCACGTTCAGCTACATGGACAGAGCAATTATGGTTATTTTTTAATCCACAATTTGGCAGCACATTGTATATAAACCTGGAGTCAATTTTTAGGAGCCAACATGGTCAGAGTGCAGAACCAAGAGCTCTTGTACTCCCGAGCAAAACCTTCTGTCTGGCTCGGACTCGAAAAGAAACTACAGCCGCACTGCTGCACTAAAACCCCCCCACTGCATCAGTGTCACTGCGAAACTGTTCTGTGACTGTCCTGACCAATAGAGAAGAGTGAACCAACAGGGAACTAACAAAAACAAGACAACAGATGGACTACAGTCTGTAATTATAAAACTACAAATTCCATCTAACAGTATATGGTAAAAAGAGAAAATACACAATGGAGCAAGAAGGAGTAGAAAATAAAGAAGGAACCTAAATTAGTAAGAACTGTGTCTTGTATGCAAATTAACTCTTCAAACAACAGAAGATGACACACTTCCTCTTGGAAAAGCAACATAATGCTTTTGGTTTAGTCATGATGGTTAGAATTTTTTTAGCATGACAAATATTTTGTAATCGCCTCTATTCTTGGACAGTGGGAGGAAAATCCACATTTAATTATCATTTTTTTTATACAGATTTTACACCTGATGGTAGAGTAAAGAAGAAACAAGAAAGGGGGCATCAGTTTCACAAACATAAATGTTTTTGTGTGTTGCATTTAAAGCAATTAAAGGGAGGAGAGTCAGACAGAGGGGCAAAGTTGTTTGGCTGCAGTGTGAAAGTTTGTGACATAAGAAAGGCACACTTGTATCATCTCTGGTCTGCTGATCCATCAGCGAGCACAAAAATCAATGACATGTTGGTCGTTAATGTTAATAAAATCTGTGTTTGGTTCTGGGAAATCCTGTCTCCACTCCTCCGTATTTCTTGAACCAAACAGACTCTTTCAGGAGAGAAGTCAATGATAAATGGTCACATTATTTCATACAGAGGATGGTAAGAGGACAGGGATACACCCATTCCCGATGTTGGGTAACAAGCCATGTGAAAAAGAAGATGAGTGACAGCTGGATGGGTTTGATTTAGACAGGAAAACAAGTGGGTAACCCCATCAACAGCATCAGTACCAGAATGATCTAAGATGAATCACACAATCCTGAATTGTGGATGCTGGAAAAGAAGCAACTCCCTGTCCCCAACGCTGAAAGTAAGAGGAGCTGAAATTGCCCTCCTATAAATACACAGGGGTTTATTTAAGAATGACTGCAATGTATTTCTTTTTGAAGAATAAACTACAAATAGTAAGCATTGAGTCTAATCAGAACTCAGAACACTGAGCCAGTGATTAGGATTTCAGGATATTTGATGGTCTGGTTCTCATCGTAATGTGGCATTTGAAGAAAAAAAAAAACAGAAGTCATTTAAAACTCAGGTTAAAAGTTGGGGAAAACAAAAAAAAAGTGTTTTTCTAGAAAGGTTTTCTTAAGGAAAGGTTGAAAAGGAAATGCAATACAAAGAGTCAAGACCAAGTTTAATCTGGTGTTATAGTACTTTTCTTTGATGCTAATAGGTTCACATAAAACGATAAGACAGAGAGCACAGAAAACAAACAAACTGTCCATCCATCCATCAAGATTCAAAAGCTGAGAAAGAAAGAGAGAGAGAAAGAGAGAGAGAGAGAGAGAGAGAGAAAGAGTGAGAGAATATAGGAGAGAACAAGAATGTGTGCTGTGTAGATGATGGACCTGGGACTCCAAAAGAACATTCCAAAGTTTTAACAAATGATCCATTTCAAACACCGAGATCTGTCCCGGCCCAAAAACAACACAGTAAGGACCCAAGGGGAACTGGCAGGAGGATTAGAAACAAAAAGAAACAAGGCTAAGAAGGTGGAGAGGAAGGAACGGGCTTGGGGCTATAGATAAGGCTTCAGAAAGACTGTTAACCCACTTGTTGTTTCATGATAACTGACAGTTATTGTTGGATACATTGTCATCACATGACTAATGACACAGCAGAATGCATTTTGGATCATAAACGCATAAGTTACACATCGAAGCCAAACCAGAGTGTATTTAAAAATTTCCTGTTAAGAGTGCACTGATTTTCCTGCATTCTCATTCTCTCATATGAGAAACACATGGACAGAGTAGACCTGGGACCAGAGCTTAATACAGTAAAAGAAAGAAATAGTTCTAGTCTTCTTACCTCTCCAAAGGCGCCCCTGCCAATCACTTTAAGCATCTCAAAGTCATCTCTATGAAGACGCATCTCCTTCACTGTGGTGGTAAAAGGCTTCACTGGAAAGAAAGAAGGAGGGGGGGTATTTTAAAATCAGTAAATATAATTTATAACCACACATTTATTAAAATCAAATCTTATTTTGACAAGCACCAATATTTAATATGTGTATTGTTCGGTGATATTGAAGCACTCTTATGATCTTATGAACCAATTAATTGTCTCATCCCTAATATACACCATCAAATAGTAATGCACCAAATTAATCTCAAAGACTGTATTTATTCAATCAGTTTAATTCTCTATATACACACACACACACATACTTGTAAAGTACAGATGCTAAAATCTACAGGGTTTAATTATATTAGTTTCTTATAGGATACAATGCAAATAATCAAGCTAGGTCTGGTGCATCCTTCCTCATTTCTCTCACTGATGCTCCTCACTTGCTTTACAGGCCATGC
Source organism: Corydoras maculifer (assembly GCA_019802435.1). Lineage (NCBI taxonomy): Eukaryota > Metazoa > Chordata > Actinopteri > Siluriformes > Callichthyidae > Corydoras > Corydoras maculifer. The sequence goes on from JAFMOD010000044.1 coordinate 1,220,470, forward strand.
AGGGGGGCTGGCAGCTTCCCAAGAATTGGCTACGCTGGCTAGTAGCCTTCACCATATGAGGACATGTACGACATATCGTGTACAAAGACGTTTATCACTTCTTAGGCCAGTAACTCCAAACACAGGCCCGCTTTTGCCCCACAGCCTTGACCCTTAAAGGGGGATGGGTTTTTAATCCAGTGTGGAAAGAGCATCATCTGCTTTTCACATGGAGATCCACAGCAGGAACCCTAAGCATCAGGTATTAAAGTCAGTGTATTAGAGCACTAGCAAAGTTTTAGCATTCATACAGGCATGTCTTATGTAAACTTAAAGCACGACCACCGCTATGCATTTAACTATCAGAGATAAGTGCTGGTTCCCGAAGCAACACTCCGAACATCATTTATTGCTCGGCCTCAATTTGTGTTTAAATTTTATTGTATTTGATTCACTGACAAAACTGGACAAGGCAACTGGCTGCTGCTAATCCAGCCATATAAGGTGATGACTCCTCTGTAACATACTTGCTTTCCTAACTATGATGCAAGTTGGTTGGTGGGGCTGTATAACAGAAGAGTTTAGGTGCTGATTGATGATGCCCACCCACTGGGCAAGAGAACACCAGACACAATTTAACACACCACCAATGAATACAGAGATCAACATGCATGGATACTGACTGCTTTACGGAATGGTAAAGTTGTTGGGGAGGGGGGGTGGCTCACTGAAGCAGATAAACAAAAAACATATGCTTATATTTATTCTTAAGCTTATTTATTTTAAAACCTTTATTTATTATGTATAAATAAAGGCATTGAACAGAGATACTGATACTGCTGGATCAAATTGCATATTTTTTTAGCAAATTTTTAGGACACTTCGCACTTTTATTTTGAGTCTTCAGGACTGATTGACATTTTCAAATTGTATAAATGTATTACACTCCAGGTCTCGTGCTATAAAGATACATAGAGTAATGAATACATGACAGTTATCGTTTCCTATAACGCCTCACAAATCAATTGTCTCAGTATCTGTTCAGACACAGCATATCCAGGTGATATGCTAATTCTAACAGTAAATACCTCAAAACATAGACATTAAGTTACTGTTTAACTAATTGACTTTAATTATATGAGGAAGCAGATTGGCAAGTTGAAACGTATATACCTTACAGATAAAGGCTTTGGAACGTGCTGCTTAAATGTTAAAATCAGCTCTCATTCAGTCCCATTACCACAGGTCTATAAAACCAAGCTAGAAATATCTTACACAAGAGTTAACCCGTGTCATTTTGTGTCAGTGATTATTTCTTAGACAATAATTGTACGATATTTAAAATCTGTAATCGTCTCATCCCTTATATGAACTGTTGAATTTCTTCAACCTGAACTGTACCATCAGGAATAGCATGTCGTTAGAATGTTGTTTTAATAGACTATTTAATTAAGCAAAACATCTAACGAGTCCATGTATGTTTTGAACCTGGTGAACTGGCTTTCAAATGGCTTAAGGCACATACCTTAATGTAATTACACAAACCGGTTGATCAAATAAACACGTTATTGAGACCAATCACATTGTTCGCCCTCTTATTGATCATACAGTTAAATTAGGAGCATCTCAGTCTTTCTCTGATTTGGTTCAGTGCATTGTCAACATGTACTCCTGCGGTCTTTTCATGAAAACCCTTATTGTAACACTGTTTCTGAATAAGCCTGCCACAGTGACTCGACACCAGGCTGTTCCAACTGAGCCGGGCTCTAAATGAATTCAGTACGGAACTGATCCGACGACATGTCTTAATAAAATGTGTATTTCTATGGCAGTGACATTTGCTTGAGCGTCAGCTTGTTATTACAGTGGAAAGAAACTGAGTGAGTGACCACAGGATGGAGAATGTTGCTCTATGTTCAGCCTGAACCCACCCACCTCCCAAGTGTACACCAAAATGCATACAGAGCTAAGTGAAGTTTAACAAGTCAGGAAGTGAGAAGGCTTTCTTTGTGCACAGCAGGCCAGTGGGATGAGGAAACGGTCCTTGAAAGTGGGCTTACACAGGCCACACAGTTTTTCCTTTCACGCTGGGTCACAGCCTCAGACGTACAGGGCACTTGCCACAGCTACACTTGAAATAATGTTTATGGGCAATGCTATGCGAGAACTCTCACAAAAGGCCCAGGACATTTTAAATAGGTGGCCAGGATAAAAAGTTACAGTCTAAAACATCCAAATGCTACGAATCACAAAAAAGTGATGATTTATTAAACAAACCTTGATTAATAATAAATACAAACTAGTAGATAAAAAGGAATATTGGGCATGCTTTAAAAAAAAATACTGTTTCGTTTACATTTTAAACTTTTTTTACCTGTAGATGATATTTTACAGATATCCAAAAAATATTATTTGGATTAAATTATATGAGGCGTGCTTATTTAAATAATTGGGAAACCGTTGTCTCTATTGTCTCATGATCCTAATAATTTACTTGACATGTGCCGTACGGTATTGATATGGAGTCTCAGACTTATGCAACAAGCTCATATTGATGTCTATTAAATATTGAATGTTGGATACTTTGAAGTTTTGAGGTGAATAAATTCATATATTATATAACTATAACACTTTTGTTGTGCAACCCTTTTATAATAAACCATTCTAATCAGTGTTCTAATCAGATGGCAATCTATTTGATGATACAAATATATAAATGCATACAAAATAATGGTAAAGAAAAACAAGACTTCATAATAATATTTTTCTAGAGTAGTAAACAATGGAGTTTATCCTGGCAACAACCACAAACCAGCCCAACCCCACTCCTATTCTTGGCAAGTAAGTACATGGAAGCTGAACTTTTGGGCAAATAACAGATGCAACAAGAGGAAGGGAAGTCCTGCTTCAATTAAACGTATTTATCCAATCTACTTCCCCAGCTTCAGAAAGTGCTCAATGCAAGTCCAACAGAGTCGTTTGGATTTCTATTCCCACTTCTGCTTTAAAACCAGTTATAAGACGGTCAGTCAATGTGAGCATGGGAGTGGCCCAAGTCCCTTCCCTGAAGTGGGGAAACAAAGCTCCAAGAGTCAGCACACCTAGGTGATATTCTCAGAGAGCCACTCCCATCAGGTGTCACACTGCAAATGCTTAGCAGTTATTAAATAATAAGAACACTCCCCAGTGATTAGTGACAGAACTGTCCTATTACTGGGACAGACATCAGATTTAAAACCATAAATACATGGTAAAGCGATAAGGTCATTCTGTCTTTAAGGTAGAGTCACCATTGCAGCTTAATATCATCTTGTAATCTGTACCACCCATTTAATAAAAAGCCTTTTTTAGCAAACATTAAAGTTAAAAAAGGAAATCAGAGAGAAACAGTCACAGTCATTATAAAGACAAGCAATTAGGTGTGTCCCACAGCAATACCAAAAAGATGGCAAGCCTTGAGGCTTTTAGTACACAGGGCAAGCAGACATAAAATGGCTCATTAAACATTGATAGAGATGTCGTGAGGAGGACTGGAGGCTGGTATTAGCGCTTAAGCTGGTGGCGGAAGGTGGAGGGGTGGCCTGGTTGGTAGCAGGAGGTAAAAGCATCAGGGCTCTGCCTAGGGTTAATCTATTATCCTGCACCAGCTGCCACGCACACCCAACCCCCACCAAACCAGCCTTTTACAGGCTGACCCCTAGTCCACCGTCACCAAGAACGCTTGGTATGTTTTTTCAGAACCCGACAGGGTGAACCAGCAATGCCTTTCCACGAGGTTCATCAACATGGCAGGCAGGACAGAGAGCATTGCCTTCTGTGTTTTTTTGTCAGGGCTCCCTTGAGGAAACCGGATAGCTTACCTCGTAAACCATCTGAGGAATGATGCAGGAATCTCAGAACGAGAGGGTCAGCGGAAGGCTTGTCTTTCAAGTCTTGATCTCTTCTGACACAGGACACGGGTGCAGTCCCTTGTGGACCCCAGACACCATGCCAATGCCATTAAAATGCTCGACTCACTCACATCATCTTATATGAGTTAGGGGGTCAACATGAGACCCAGGGTGAATATAATATCCAGTCGAGCACAGGTGGACTCTCTGGCCAATGTAAATTATTTCCACCTCTTACTGCCAGTGAGGAAACCAAAGTATTTAGACCTAAATTCATTCAACAATTTAGTTGTCAAAAACTATTTGATTAGACAATGCAGCTCTAGATTTTATAAGTGTGTGTGTGTGTGTGTGTGTGTGTGTGTGTGTGTTCTTTATACAAATCCACCATTGCTTTTATTACCACAACATTTGATAGGTAGATAGATATAAAAACAACTGCATATTATTCCAGCATAAGACTAACACTCTGCACCAGTCTGGGATGTTAATACTATTTAATTTACAGTGTTCATTAAACAATAAGTTCAAAGCCAACACTGCAATCTGTTTCAATAAGAACTGGGAAAATGTATACATGTGTCATGTATACAAAAACAGATGAATCACTAATAAAGATGTGATGGCTGGATAATAGAGCTAAAGAAAAAAAATCCCAATTATTAAGAGGGCTTAGATTTAAGATTTTCATTGTTAAATTCAAAATACCGTATGTTAAGAAAAGTTCACTCATCACTTCACCCGCTACATAGCATTTACCACATAATAATCTGACAAGTACACAAAAGTCAAACACTTTTCAGACACCACATTAAACACTCACATACACAAATAGATAGATATATTTGATAGGACGTCTCTTAATTCAATACACAAACCACTAACACATAGTTACACTATTCACAAAACAGCATTTACACACATGAGACAAAATAACATACAACAGATCAGATCAGACATTTTTGTTTAAAGGGAGAGAATGAACCACGGAGGAGGAACCAGCTGAACTGCAGCATTATCAATGATCACGAAACATTGATCAACACTACATGTTCTGGTGATTTGCTGTGGAAAAATATTTGTCAAAGGATATCACTGCAATTGTTCAGCTTTTTCACTTAACTTTTGCCATTTTCATGCGAATAATTTCAGTTACTGGTAATTTGGTGCATCCCTATACTTTTTAAATGTACACCAGTGGTTCCTGTTGTGATGGGAGAGAACCTCCTCTGAGGTGGAAGCTAATAAAGTCCCTCAAAACAGAATTCTAAAAACAATGAACGCGTCTTCCTGCATTGCAGACACACAATAAAAGGATATGTATCCTCAAAACAAACCTACAAAAATGTTCATCTGGTCTAAAAGCACCCACCATCATGCTGCAATACATACACACAACACAACAGACACATTGTTTACAAATGATAGATTCAAAAAATGTAAATATTAAAAAGCTATTCTTCTTCTTAATATAGGATTAATTGCTGCTAATTATATTTTCCAAAGAACATGCTGTATAATTTACATACAGGTCCTTTAATGTTACGATGTAAGCAGAACTGAACACTAATTCAACAGCATTTGTTGCCTTTTAGAAAACCTATTAATACAGATTTTTTTTTTCTTAACCACAAGCACTGATTTAAATGACTTCCGTTTCCATAAAAAGAACTTCTGCTTCCCCTTTTATAGGCCAGAATCCTCAGATGTGACCATGAAAGTCACCCCAAAAAAACCTCTGCAGCTCCTTTATGTTGACCTGAATCATTAATTAATTTCAAATTAGGGAAAAAATGGGACTGGCACTCTATCTATGTGTTTTATGTTATCCTTCCATTTTAAATCAAATTAGCAAACCAAAGTTTAATCTCAACAGCACTGTTAACAATCAAGATGAGTCAGCATATTTTATTATGAACCTCTGAAGGCATGACACAACTTGTTTAGGTCACATTAGTTAACTAACATTTACTCACAGATTGAAAAAAGGTGACAGTTATATATAATATAATCCTGAACTAAAAGTTATCATGATCAACACTGATGCAGACGTCCATGTTCTATTCACTGAGCAAATTCAGATGAACCATCTAGTTCCAATCACGATGTTATGATTCTATTTTATTCTAAAGTGTGATTGTGTGTTTCTGTTTGTGTAAACTGACTTGAGTCAATAATAAAGGAGGGGGCATTATGTTATACTAAAACAAAAAGGCATTTCTAGCTTTACTAAAGATATAAGGTTGGGTTAAACTATTTGTAAAAGGTACAATGTACAGACAAAAGTATTGGGACACGCCTCTTAATCGCTCAATTCAGGTGGCTCATTCAGTCCCATTGTGAGATTGCAAGCCAGGCCCTCTTATCCAACATAATATTTGATCCCACAAATGTGTCTTTGAATCAATGGACAAAACTTCCCACAGACACAACACTAAAATCCCACAGAAAGCCATCCCAGAAATGTGGAAGCATATAAAGCTGCAAAGGGGAACAATTTATATGGGGTTTTATAAATCACTTCTTTTAAGAGTGTAATTTGTAAGTGTGTAAAAGTTTTATTAGTTTATTATGCGTATATTTATAAATGCATTTTTAAAAGTGGACAAGTCATGGACATTACTCCACACTAACACAAGGGCTATATATATATATATATATATATATATATATATATATATATATATATATATATATATATATATATACACACACACATATACACTCACTGGCCACTTTATTAGGTACACCTGTCCAACTGCTCGTTAACACTTAATTTCTAATCAGCCAATCACATGGCGGCAACTCAGTGCATTTAGGCATGTAGACATGGTCAAGACAATCTCCTGCAGTTCAAACCGAGCATCAGTATGGGGAAGAAAGGTGATTTGAGTGCCTTTGAACGTGGCATGGTTGTTGGTGCCAGAAGGGCTGGTCTGAGTATTTCAGAAACTGCTGATCT
>JAFMOD010000044.1:1227425-1263586 GCA_019802435.1 Corydoras maculifer
TCCCTACAGCCATAAATATGTGATTAGACATGTAATGACATTTATGGCTGCAGGGAATCAATAATATCACATTTTTGTTTTTCATTCAGGAGAAAGAACCACATTCAGAAACATTACCCTTCAGATGAAAACTTTTGAACATTAAGGCTTTTCAAATAAGGTTTTTTCACATCCAGTCACATGCAGTGGAAGTTAGTGGATTCATCTCAAACCACATGCAATCAGTAAACCACTAAATAATTTGTCACAGCAGTAAACAGTGTATTCTCATATTCTAATGAGGCACAACACTGAGTACAGGAATATGCTGTTAGGCGGTAAGCCGAGCATGAGTAAGTGATGCTTTACCACAAAGCATTAAAACAGAACTATTGTTCAGTTACAATGGAAAACAGGAGTGGTACTGGCAAACAGCTTGCACAAAGAGCGAGAGAAAGTGTTCAAGTATGACAGTGAAGCCGCTGTCATTGGACGATTATGCTATGGACGACTCGGGGGTATTGTTACTTGTTTAGTAATTATTTTGTCAAACAGATTGCAATTAACTCAAATGTGACTTATTTCAAAAAAATGGGTATCAACATGAAATAGTCGCGTTGTAGCAAGTAAATCATCTGCAATACTATCAGGTGTTTTCTTTTAACCCTTTAATCCCAGGCATTCGGGAAAACTACCCAGTCAACATTAACACACTAGCAGTTTCACTGTGTATCCAATAAATAATTTATCCAGTTGTAATGTTTAAAATTTATTCATATTTGTTCTTATTTCAGCTATTAACAAAAAAAAACTCCCCATAATGATCACAATCAGAAACACCTGCCTGTATTATGCACCCCCCCCCCTTCAGTACAGCTTCTTTGACTACAGACAAAATAAGTCATTATCAAGCTAACTGTCCTGTACATGTCCACTGTCATCACCATTACGTTTCTCCTCTTTTGGAGTAAAGCTGCATGTTATGGTCAATACAGTCCAAAAAACACATCATAGGTCAGATAAAGCCACACCCAGTGCTGTATATAGTTACAGTCTGCCAAATCTCTTCATATGTCATATACTATTATCCTGTGATGAAAGAATGGAAAAACGGAGCCCTCCCAGGGCGCATTGGAAAACAGCTGCCATAGCCCACCACACAGGAACAATGAGAACAATCACCAAAGGCATGAAAGGGTCAGCGGCATTTCTTGATAAAGAACACAGCTTGGATCAAGGTCATAGCCTTTGCAACTTACATCAATTGGTCATGCTTATGTCCCCAAGGGTGCTTTCGAATGGCAGGAATTTATGGCAAGGAACTCTTAACAAAACCACACCCAAGTCTCTTTCTGGATGAGCTCACATCCACAGTACCCAGGTCTCACACGAGGAACAGAAGGATCTAAGTAAGTTTATGTCAACACCGTAACATTGTGAAATTCTTTAAGGGTGTGCAAAAACATACAAAGAAGAACCAAGCGGCTCTTTTACTCACAGCAGATCCTCTTACAGTGCAAGATGAAAAGGCTAAGGATTACATTCAACACCTAATAGAGCTTGTATGGACATGATGGGTCGAAATAAAATGTGCTACAGTAGACATGAATGGGCAAAAACTACACCCTCAATCACAGTGCACTAAAGACCAATAAAAAGGCTTCGGTTAAAACTGATTTTAAAAAACAAGGATCAAAACACTTTTGTAATATAGCGATTCTGCTTATTTGAAATTACACTGAGAGAAAAATATGCTATAAAGGCCAAAAGCGCTTTTTAAAGAAGAATGTCATGGAAATACCCAAGTTCAACTATCTGTCCTGTTGAGTTCATGAGCTAGGTTTATGAAGTAATGGGTTTGCATTTATAAAGATATTGTGGGGTGAGTGGCATAGAAACCTGCCTTTAACCGAAACAAGCACCTTTTGAGATGAAATGAAAAGTCAACTGTGAGACATAACTTGTAAGCCCAGACAGTACACAGATTTTCTTAAAGCCCAGGTTTCTACAATTCACTTATTTATGATCATTTTGGCTGTTACTCTCATACACACACAAGCACATAGTAGAACACACCGTTGGGATGGGTTGTTTACTTCAGAAAACCTAAATAAACACTTTTCTATGCATCATCATTATCATCAGCCAGGCTTGAGCTTAGGTTAGTCACAGGGATGTGGAAAACGTAGGTTCTGTTTCTCAATGTAAAAAAACAACAGAAATCGTGTATGAAGTGGAGAATATGCTAGAAGCTAAACTTTAAGCGAGATATAAAGGGACCTGAGCAGCTAATCTGTGTCATGCCTGTGGCCTTGTGCCTAGATGCAGAGAGCCAAAGGAGGGGAAGGAAGGGGGAAGGGGAGACCGCCTACACATGCCTTGTGCTGGGGGAGGATATTTTCAGGAATGAGTGGAATTCTCTTTAGTCGTGCCATCGCAATATGTCAGGTGATTTTAGTCTCTTAAGGACAACAAGATATTTTAAAGAGACGTCTATTCTGTATGGATCAGCGCAGGAGCGTACACTCATTTGAACCTCTGGGCGAACTGTCCAAGCCGTTATTTGGTCATCTGGAACGACCTGTGCAGGACTGTATGCACTATTTGTTTAGAAAGACATTCCTGACAAGCCTGATCCTGACTCCCTATTCACCATTCTTTTAATGACAGCACAGAAGTTACATCCCATAATAGTTTTCCTGCACAATTATATTATCTTTAAGTGCACAAAAAAAAAACTTTCAAACAGGAAAAATCCTGCAATAAGGTTTAGAACAGTCTAAAATTAGGGCAGATTTAAATAGACCCTCTTTAGGAATTACAGTCCTGATTGGTATGATTACATCCCATAATAACTGCTTGATTAGATTTAAATCTGCTGACTGGGATGTCAGATAAAGTACACTGAACTCATTGTCAGGCCTATGGAACCAGTGTGAGATGACCCATGTTTTGTCACAAGGGAATGCCGCTGTGTGATGGTAATTTGTGGACGTAAAGGAAAGCACATGATCATTCAAAATATCTTTGGGCCTAGAACGGGAAGAAAAAAATATTACACCACCACCACCACCCAGCTCAGGGTTTAATATACACTCATCAAAGGCGTCTCTGATAACAGGTGTTGTAAAGATTGCTTAAACAACTTACTGTAGACACCCAGACAGCTTATACAAGACACCCCTCTGACCTCTGTCATCGAGGACTTTAGAACTCCAACACGTTAATGATTTTACAGTGTTTCTTCTAAATCAAGGAACATGATCAAACTCCCGTTCATCACATAGGTAAATAAAAAACATTTATTAAACTGAAACCACCCCATGAATTCCAGAAATTCAGATTAAATATAGCTAATTGTTGTAATGAGGGTGTTTGATTTGATTTGACCAAGAATTTGAACAATTTCAATATGAGTCTATTTTGAATGACGAAATTTTGAATGTTCATTAAAACAACATTCAAATATGTTGGCACAACCACTACAATAAAATCACTTACACTACCACCATCACCATAACAACAACTACAACCATCACCACCTCCACAACAACCACAAGCACTGATGCCATTTAAAAAAAAAAACAATTCATGAAAATGTCAATATTTAAAAAAATATATATGTTGGGCAGACTTCGTTTTCTAAAATGAATTAGGCTCTCTCAAGTGTACATTACCGCCGGTGAGAGAACTTGTATAACATACACATGGTATGATCCATTCAGTATCGCAGCACCTGTACATCGTGATAAAACATTGCTAGGTCCCCTGAGAAAACCAATTTCTAGATATTTACATTAAAAACATGCCAGACATTTCTAACATAATGAGAGTTGCAGACTATGCATCTTTTGCACTCTGTGACCTGATATAATGTCATGTAAAAGTCCATTATCCACTCACAATACTGTGTTTCTAAGTTACTGGATTCCAAGCAAATAAATCAAATGTGTAGAAAATGTGAAGTATTCCCACTAAAGCTGTACAGAAACCAAAACAAACACTCGCATAATTGTAATAAGCCTCCAGAGAGGTGTAAATCTAGTCTGTAGAATTTAGCAGTTATTTAGTCCCCACAGTCTAGAAAGGCTAATAAAATGTCTGCAAAAATGAAAACAATGCATTAGCCAACAAAAAACAGGGAATTTTTTCCCCGTCCGCTTGCTCAGCATATGACTGTTGATCATGCTGTGATGTTCTACAGCTTTCAGTTACGAGGTTTCAATTTATACAGCAGACCATTAAGAGGCAGGCAGGTTGCAAAGCTCTTTACAACTGTACTCCACCCTGAGAGATTCACAATAATGAGAATGGTATTAAGCCATCATTAACCCCCCTCTTCTTCAGAGCATCTTTATACTGCTTTTATAGCATACAAAACCTACAATATAAAACTTAGTGGGAACATGAGTCAAGTGAAGGAATCTTACGAGTTAATAAGCACAGTTCATCTAATAAAGACAAAAACAGTTCAGAATTACAGCCTGCAAAATACACTAGGATTCTTATTTCAGAAATCGGCTTTTGTCAAAGTTCTAGATTTAGCAGCATCTTTCAAATAGTCTGTTCAGTATAAGAATCTAGGAGCCTCACAACCTTAATCTGCTTACTCAGCCAAAATATTCTACTTATGACATTATGACAAGCATCAACACTCCAACTATGGCCAGAAGCCATCCATCAGTTTGTAACCAGAAGAATAGAGCATCATTAATGTTTCCTTTAAACCATCAGCAGAGGTAGTCACACAGCAAGAAAGTCAGCACAACAGAGCCTGACTCGGTCACAATACACAACATGATCAATGACTGTACATCCATTGCTGATGCCACCCGTGCAATCTAACACAATCATAGGACGGCTTTATAACAGCATGTAAAGATCACGGCCAATGGTCTACTTTATGCTTTTACTGCACATAGAGCTTGTGTGTAATGACATTCTGGTTATAAATGTACTGCATAGAGATTGTGCTCTAAAAAGTAATCAATCCTTGGCTGCAATTGTCTGCCACAGTAAGGTTCTAAGTATTAAACTTTCCCAAGAAATACTATCCGTGCATCCCTGGAGTTCACCACTGATGAATGTGCGAGAGCTAATGCTGATTAAATAACCAAGCACAGGAAGGCCAATTTAATCTTCTCAAAGGAAAAATAAAATCCTATAAAATGTTTCATTTATTCATAAACTATATTATTTTTATAATATATTATCTCAAAACCCAAAAAACGCAACTATTAATTTCTCTTAAAATCCCTAAGAACAACATTATACCAGGACCAGGATAGTAAAATCAACAGATGGGGATATATGCAGGTATTAAAACCTATTGCAATGTTAAAAGGAGGAGTACTGGAGTGAAGTGTGCTGAAGTCATAGCTGTAGAAGCAGCCCAGCATGCTGAACTCGCAGGAGCTTTGATGTTTAAGACTGGCACAGATTAACAGCAGTGCTGATCCCTTTGGGGCGAGTCAGCCAAAGAGCTGCTGCAGGGTTTGCTGTCTACTCCTTGCTCACTCACTTGAGTTCTCTTCTTCTCTAGGTCAGACTGAAAATTAAAAGCATAACCTGTTCGGTTGCATACCTTCCATGAACCCAGCCCCATTTTGTTTACACATACAACTCAAGTTTAGCTGGTATTGTAACTCAGCCTCGTTCAGATAGATGAAAGTAGTAGGTACTGGATTTGTATCATTACTTCTCCTTGTTTGTGTTATACACTTGCAAACATACCTCACACATTAGGGATATAAACAGTTTATTAACAGAAAGGTGACATTTCCAAATTCAACATGCACATAATACACTAGAACCCCGATAAAGAGAGATTGTGTAGTGGGGAACCTGTAATAACATTCATATCCCCAGATCATAAATCTTCCATCACTTCTACCTTCATGAAAACATTCTTCCCCCGGAACATTACAAAAATAAAGATTGGTAATAATCGTGATAAGGGCTGACTGAATGTTGTGCATATCACTATCTCTGAGACTACCCCATATTAAATTTGTTTTTATTAATACAATACTGATCAGTAAAGCTCAGGACTGTATCATTTACAGTATTATAATAATACACTAAATGCACACAGTTAAAAAGAAACACCATCCTCCTCAGGTCCTAATCCAATAGAACATCTCTAGTAAGGCAGGACAATCATTTCAAGTCTCTAAAAAGCAGCCTCTTATCTGTGGCAACTGCAACAATTGTGCTGTTAGCATATGCTAATATTCCTGCAAAATGATAACACCTAATAAAGTCTGGCATGCAAACTAATGCAGTTCTTGAGATCAAAGGAGGTGACAGTACTAGATGGGTGTATCTGATAAAATGGCTGTTCAGTGTATATCAATTAATCTACTTACATTCACTGCACTGCAAGAACTTTGACTCTTGACACTCTACTAATTTGATATACTGGCTGTTATCATGCTTACAGTACATACTTACAAAATGGATTCTCACTTTATGTTGCACTTTACACTAACATTAGGTAAATTTTCTTTTGTTGAATACAGTTACACAAAAACAGTGAAAAACCAAACTGGGCTGTAAATGTGTGTTTGGTTACTGACAGCTGATAACCAAAGTAAATGGTCTGAGGACTCAAGGGAACATGAGGTCATCATTTCCACATGGTTTCATTTTCACCTGTACACAGTGAAACATCACTGGTGTGTTTTTAAAAGATTACGCTCTGAATCTGCTCTGTAGTCATCTTCACATTGACGCTGTAACTGATGCTAACACACACAATAAAAGTAAGAAGGAACATTTACACACCTGCCAACAGACACAAGTCACCTGCTCTAATGAACGTGAACCATCCAAATAGGTAAACCTGATCCAAACTGAATGCTGAGACTTGTTTGCCTGGTTTGTCATGTTCAAATAACTTAATCTATTATGCAAGAGAAAGTTTCTAAGATCACGTATACAGTAGGTTTGCATCTGGTAAATGCAATAAGTGAGGTCGACAGGCTACTGCAACACCACAGATGACACTGGTACTGCGTTCTAAAAGTATAATTAAAACCAATATGACCAGTAGTGCCCTTGATCTTTTTTCAACTTGATCATGTCCAGGTGGCTTAGTGGTACTATTTTTTATTATTATAAAGTTGCTCTTCTTAAATCCTGACACTGTACTAGGAATCTAGGAATATTAACAAAAGTGAAAGTTAGTGTGTGTATTAGTGTGTATTGTGCACCAGTTCACTCTGCCGCCGCCTTGTTTCAGGATGGGCAGTTTTACTTTTGCCAAAAAACAGTAGAACAGTTTGATTTCTTTAGTGAGCATCTTTTTTTTTTACCATGACAGTCCAACCCTACTCTTGGCTACACAGGGAGCAGAAGCCACACTGCAACCACAAGACAATTACTGAGATTAGCATTCCTTACACTGCTCTCCCGATTATACACACAGCTGTCAGTTGGCAGAGAGAGTAATAATGGACTATGGGCTTAAAGCTCTGATCAATACCCAAAACTGAAACCTCGTCAATAAGTCAATCAGTACTTAAGGAGGTGCATTCGGCATCAGTGCACTCAGGCCCATTTCAATTCACAAGTAATAAAGCACATATGTCTGTTTAGGGTGTTTATACACACATCAAGTCCAAAAGAAAACTTCAACAGCACATGACTTCTCGTGAACCAAACCATTCACTCATTCAATCAGAAAACTGATAGAGGAACTGATTGAAGCAGGTTCATAAACACTGAAAACTGCTGTTTGTCAGCAATGTAACCGGGGTGATACCATCTTGTAGTGGACTTTTCAGGGACAGACAAAGTAGGTTTTAATCGCGTTACTGATTTCAGTGAAACAATCAAAAGAAATGTCTCGCCATCAGGGAAGTCTCATGCAAGACATGTAGTTTCCCCACAGTCGAATATAAAATTAATACAATTAATAAATTCAAATAAAACACATGAAGGAACGAGAACTGCCAGTGATCATGTTAGTTTATGTAAGGATGACTAATCAAAGACAAAATGTTCACCACTCCGGTTCAAATGTCATTGATCAAATGTACTTAAAAAAAAAAAAAAAAAAAAAAAATCAATTTCTGTCCTCCAAGGTACCTGCCACAGTACTGTACCCACTACAGATCTGATGACAGTGTGTTTTTTAAGGTGAATAAAAGAAAAATACACGTTACAAGCTACTGTACTACACATGTCCCAGACATTGTACAATGCATTTTTCTAACAGTAGATAGGTGTTTGTCCAAACAACAAATCTGATTAATGGGTTGTCTTTTAAGACCAACCTTTAGAACCCATGCAAAGCAGGAAAAAAACCAATCCTATGGAAATACAGTGCATTTAGTTTACAGGCAAATAAATACGCTTCTGGTTTTAGCTTTTCATGAAGAACTGCACCAGGTGTAAACAATCTGCTGAACCGTTGAGCTGCCTCATCTGCGACTTGAACAGAGAAAGCCACCAGGTCAATCATTAGCTCCTGATGTGATCAGGGCTTATCAGAGACAGATAAGAGAACTTACCCCATTCTAAAAACTCACTGACGTGCTTTTCCCGTTTCAGCGGGGAGTTCGTGCACTCGTTGAAAAGACATATGAGGATATCCAGCAGGGTCTCTACACTCAGAGTGCTCGAGTTCTTCTGATGACCGTCCAGGAGCAACTGCTCCAACTTCTTCAGACGCACCTTGGCCGACATGTTGCTTTTTGTAGCTGGTTTAAACACTTTGTCCCACTGCAGATCAAACGCTTTCCAATGCGGAATAAACAGGACGGACTAAGCTGCACCTAGCTCTGCGCCTGGTCCCCTCTGTCTCTCTGTGTCTCTCTCTCTCGTCCTCGTTCTCAGTGGAGGCTTACTGAATGTTGCCGAGGTGGAGCTCTGAAGTCCCAGACTCCCAAGTTGCTAGCTAGCCATTCAGCTAGCCCGCTACCAAAACAAGCCCAGCATCGCGGTCCGATCCCTAACGTGGCTTTAACTCTCTCCATCCGCGGCGGCACCGAGCGCCATGGCTTTCACGCTGCAGGCCCGGCGGCTCCCATCCGCTGCGGTGAGGCGCTGAGCTTAATCCCGACAAACCCGAGCTCCACTCCTCTGTCCGTTTGAAAGCTGAGGATGAGCTCCGGTGTGTCCGCGCTGATCTCAGCCTGAGAGTCCGTCCATCCTCCCTGCGGAAACGTCCCCCGGTCGGCTGAGCTAACTGGCGGCTCCGGGCCCCGGCGGCAGGAGGGGCGCTCGCTGGAGATGGGGGGGGGGGGGGGGGGGGGGGGGGGGGGGGGGGGGGGGGGGGGGGGGGGGGGGGGGGGGGGGGGGGGGGGGGGGGGGGGGGGGGGGGGGGGGGGGGGGGGAATCCATGTTTTTGGACTGTGGGAATAAACCCACAAGAACACAGGGACAACGTGGAAACTGATTGGAAAGATTCCTGATTGGGATTCGAATCTGAATCCCCAGCGCTGAATGGCAGATGTGTTAAGCCACCATATGCCGCATCTGTTAATATTTTACAGTTTTTAACATATACTGTCATAATCCAAAATTGTTCTTCTATTTTAACCTTGTACTACACTCATTATGCTCTTATAGACCTTTTCAGATTTAGGAAACTAGTCCTTGTAGTGTGGTTTAAACCGTTTTATTTTAATCCTTTAGTGTAATTAGTGTCCTGTTTCAGCCAATTTTTAACTTAGTCCTGTCGTTTAGTTCTGTTCTCATTTATTCCTCTTTCTGTTTTTGAATAATAATGAAATTATAATTGTGAGTGTTTGGGTTGCTGCTCAATTACATCAAAACAACAACTTTGCACTTTAAAATACACCGATAAAGTCAGAACAGCAATAGAAACTTAAAAAAAATTTTTTTTGAGAAAATAGAGAAGTCTTTGAGAATGGTGTCCTCTACTGGTGATTAATGGAACTGCTTCAGTTTTTCATGTTCTATGCTGGAATCTATTTGATCCATCTTAAGGAAAAACTGCGGGTATAATAATAATAATAATAATAATAATAATATAATATAATATAATATAATATAATATAATATAATATAATATAATATAATATAATATAATATAATATAATATAATTCATTCATTCATTCATACATTATCTTCCGCTTATCCTCTATTAGGGTCGCGGTGGGGTTCCCCATGCCCATCCAGGGGAGAACATCTCGGGCGCTGGGCAGATAGACCCAGGACAGGGCGCCAATCCATCGCTGGGCAATATAATATAATGTAATGTAATGTAATGTAATGTAATGTAATATAATATAATATAATATAATATAATATAATATAATATAATATAATAATATAACATATAATTATAAAAAGTATTATGTATAATTATTCATTCATCCATTATCTTCCGCTCTATCCTCTATTAGGGTCGCGGTGGGGTTCTCCATGCCAATCCAGGGGAGAACGTTTTGGGCGCTGGGCAGATAGACCCAGGAGAGGGCGCCAATCCATCGCTGGGCACACACTCACTCACACAGACACACTCTATATGGGGCAATTTTGATCCATGGGAGGAAACCGGAGAACCCGGAGGACACCCACGTAGACACAGGGAGAACATGGAAACTCCACCCAGATGGGGATTCGAACTGGGAATCCCTAGCGCTGAGAGGCGAACGTGCTAACCACTAAGCCACCGTGCCGCCTGCATGGAATATATTTAATTTTTTCATTATTGAATATTTGTACAACTGCTTTAAATACTTAATAATAAAACGTATTTAGGTTATTAATTCTATTTGTCCTCGAAGGATGTTGATGGGGTATAAAGATATTGTGATCTTACCAAGGTTTCATTTCTATTAAACATTATGTGACATTTTGCACATATAAAAATGTAGCAAAGCAGAACAAAAAAGTCAAACCTGCTGCAAATTAAATTCTATAAACATCACCTACCTGTCATATGTTCTTTAATCTGTGATGCAGAATTTGTGCCAAAAGAGGGAGCACTACACCTGTTTAACAAGCTTTAGGTAGCACTATTATTCAAACTAGAGTAAGAATTGTCGTTGATTTGTGCATCAAAATTCTGAATGTCAATTAATAACCAGCTTCAAAACAATAACAATCGAGCTAATGGTTTTTCTCTTATATTTTTGTAACCCTGATATTTTTAGGCACTTGCCAAAAACAAAATCATCATCTATACGAAGAGCAGATCACAACTACTGATTTAGTCACAACAACAAGATTTCGGTTCTATTTAGCATCTAAATAATCGGCCATTTTTTGTCATTCCTGCCGTTCTGCTCTCCTAAATAATCTAATCATTATAAAAGCTATTTACCAGTGACCTGCTTTGCTCCTTTCCAAATTATGCAATCATCTTAACTGCATCATAATACTGTTACATAGATTGTAATCTCTCCACCTCTAGCAGAAAATGTAGAATGCAGGGATGTATGAAAAGCCTGTCATGTCACATGTCACACCCGTCATGCATACTTCGGAAATCGACTGAAATAGAATCATTGTGTCCTTATCTAATGACATTTATAGGTCAATGTCCATTTTGAAATTAAAAGCACTGTTATTTAATGGAATATCTCAAGCTGGCTGCTCATGGGATCATTTTGTGTCACTTAGCAGTTTATTTATAGTCTTACTTCTAGTTATAGTCTTATTTCAATTTCTATTGTTTCACATTATACAATTAAAGTCTGTTTATCACAGTCACTTACGGCTGTTCATAGATGTTTTGCTAGAATCTGAAAAGTAGTTTGCCATGTACATTCTCCATTGTTGTTACAATCATTCTGACCAAAATTGTTGCTTTAAACAGAACAATATTAATAGTTGTCACACATATTTGTCATTTGGACTAAAAACAAGTTCTTTAATTTTTCACAGTAAATATGTACATTAACACAGTTCATGTCCAGTAAACAACCTGAAGTGCTACAAAGGAACAAAGGTCTTATTGAATGAAAAATTTGATCTTTAGTGTGTGGTGGTTCAGTCATTACCAAGTTCACCTCTCACTTTCAATGTTCTCTCCTTGTCAGGGTGGGTTTCCTTTCACAGTCCAAAAACTTGGATTCAAGGTAAACTGGCTGGTCTAAAATTGCCCCTCTGTGAGTGAATGAGTGCCCAGTGATAGATTGGCAGCCTGTCCTGGATGGGCATGGGGATAACCATAATTTCCCTTTGTGATTAATAAAGTATTCTGATTCAGATTGATAACCCTGCACCTTTCTCACTAAGCCACAGTGTTCCCTGTAATCACTTCCATTACCGAAATGCAGAATTGTAATGTTATACATAGGAATGCAATGCTTGTACATGTCAATAGTGTGGAAATAAAATACAATCATGCTGTTTTATATTATTCTTTTTATATATATTTTTTTAAATCGCTAGACTGCATTAGGCACTTGAGTTAGTATGACTGTTCCAGACTGTTCTTGCTAAAGACCTACTTTCCACTTCTTGACATAAATCTAGAGCTGTTTATTCCACTTGCACCACTTTAGCTTTTACAAGGAGCAGAAATGTGGAAAAAGGCTTTTTAACCTGATCATTACAACCATCTGTGCATTACAGTGATTATAAACAGCCATGCTAAAAATGACATTACCAGCTTGTGTTTAAAGATTTACAAGATCAGGGCGTTGTGTGTCAACACACCTTTCCTAGTAGAACTGAGTCGACAGAAAAAATGTACTTGCTGACAGCAGACAGTATTCTGTTTTCCATTTGGAACCTGGGAGGTGAGACGATCACCACCACAGTGGCCGTGAATGGAAGCATCTCTTTTTTCCGGTCAGCCCTCTGTGAGTCTGTGAAGCCGAATCAGTGGAAATGTGAGCTGCTGACAGCGTTGACCCTGACCCTGACATTTCACCTTCTGCCCTACTTTCCACTGTGTGTGATCTTACTACGAAATGTGAGAAGTCTGTCTGCGCGAATAAGGCAGAGGAAAGAATTGTTGTGACGGTATACAACTACATGGGTCCAGTGAGTAAGTTTAGTTTAAGCTGTCTGGCCTGTCTTGTTTTTGGCGGATTCATCCAATAAAATTCATATGTATAAAGAAGACTCAAGTAAACTGTGAAATGTCTCTGCTGGCTGAAGAGAAACACAGAAAATGACACAACACAACAGCTAGTGTTCAATTACATTAATGTGCTGTTTACACTAGGGTTGTGTTACACTCTATTACACATCAGTCTTCTATTACATACTTAGACTTCTCTCAATACCACAGCTTTGTAGCAATATTAGATGTCACTATAATTACTGTACAATACTCCAGAACCTTTTATTTGTGGTCAAATCTAAAAATAATAACACAACTACATAAGAAATATATCCAAATTGAAAGTTCTTTGAATATAACTGGATCTTTGTATATGGAATGGAAACTGATGTAACCATTTTTTACTCAGTTAGGTCAGCAGGTAGTCCTTACAAGCTTCACATACTAACCAACACTCTCATGCAGGGTACCACAATCAATAATAGTTTATTAAGTATTTAAATCTAATTCATTAAAAATGTATAAGTGAAAATAAAACATCCTCACATGGCATGATCCAAAACTGAATGACCTTATGCAGTGTTAACATGTTACAACCTGAGCAGAAATGAGCAACTCAAAAACATAAAAATGTTATTTGATTATTCCAATCAGGAATCGAACCGGAGACCTTCTAGCAATGCTTGCTAACCACTGTAGAAAAATCTTTAATTAATATCTTTCATTTGTCACATACATACATACATACACACACACACACACACACACACACACACACACACACACACACACACACACACACAATATGTATTTGCTTTAATCATTCATCTTCATTAATCATTTTAGGGTGAGGTAGATGTTAAATTCATCTCAACCACATGCCTCATTAATCCATATTCACTTGCAGTAATGGGTAATTTAGTAAGTACATGGTCCAGCAACTGGACATTTTCCAGGAGTTAGGAAGAAACCAGAGAAACTGGAGGAAACCCAAGTACCAGACAGTAGATACTTACCAGACCTCTCAGAGATAGGAACCAGAGGCTAAAAAAAACGAGAGATGTGCTGCACCAACACAACCTGTGCTGCCCTGCTGTCTCTGTTTGCATTCTTTTTACCACCCTGTAATCGGATTCAGCTTGGGGGAATTTCACAAGTTTGATTATGCAAAGAAAATTTGGCATGAAGATGTATAATTTCTGTTACATTAATAGAATTATGTTATATTATGAGCTCTAAGATAATTACACTGGTTGTAAAAACCAGAAAGTGCATTAAGAAAGGAAATAACACCAAAGACACCTGAGTGGAAATATATTGCATTGGATTAGCTTTTTCATTATTTTGAAATTTTATATTATTTTACATCTCAAAAAAATGATGTAGTATTTCAAAATAACGAGATAACAATTAATTTAATGACCACTCAAAAACGTGCCAGACATTTTGGGTTTCCACAGGTTGCACTGCAATGTCTTGGTTTTAAAGGTGTCTTGTTAAAAGTATTAATTATTTATTTGAACTTAAAGAGTTTAATTTATATAAGAAATTTTGCTGTCAGTAAATCAATTAGACTACATAATAACATACACATACAGAGAACTATCTAAAAGCAAAACCATGTGCTTTTCCTAATGAAGTATCAGAGTTTAGAGTCATGAACATGCAACGAAGCTCACAGAGATGTGATGAGGAGCAGGTGAGAGTTCATTTGATATCCATCCACTGATATCATCAGGGAGAGTGAAGCCATCCCTTCCCCATTCTCACATAAGAGCTGTGCATTATCAGTAGGCACGCGCACTCTCGCTCGCACACGCGTCCGCCACACTGCGCGCGCCTCGTGCTGTCCGTCACCGTGCGCGCACACGCGCCTCCCCTGGCGCACAACCGCGTCTCGGTTCTTTCCGCGCTGCAGCTTTTCCTGTCAGAGGCAGCAGTGGAACAGGGTTCTTCAACAGTTTGATCAGGTTCTAACAACGTCCAGCCCTGCAGACCCACTGCCACCGCTGCGCACAGGTAAGACACGCATTCTCACTGGCACCCATAAGATCAGTTCTGTTAGAAAGATGGAACACTTGAAATAGGACCAAACAAAAAAAGGTTAAGAAAAGTATGAATTTTTAATTTAATAAATTATTTCCTATGTGCAGACATGTTTTAAGCCCACGGTAATAGTTTATTCTACAACTTTTCTGTTGTTTTTAAATACTGTCTAATGTAAAGCAAAGGCAATTCAGTTTATGAAATAACAGTTAGTTATCAACACAATTACTCCATAAAGTTTTATCCGTCCTGACTTAAATACGTTAATATTTGCTGCTCAGACATTCATATATTCTGAATTTCTGTACAAATACAAGAAGTGCTTAAAGCAATTAATGAACTATCATTTACAGTTACAGGTTATAGTTACTTGTTGACATGTGTCACAATTAGCCCAGTTTGATTTATTGTTCTGCTTTATTCATGGTTCTTTATAAAGTACAGATATCCAGTAGTTCAGCAAAATGAACTTTGCCAATGTTGTCCACTGGTTAATGATAGCAGTTAAGCTAGTTAGGGCAGTATCCATAATTTCCCTGTATTTGAATGAGATTTTCCATATTGCAGTTGGAAGTGGGGGGGGGGTAACTCAGCACTTGGACCCAGTGACATTAAATTATTCAGGAACCATTTCTATTTTCTGCATACCAAAATGTAGAGCCATACATAGCAACACCTCAGGGCACTATTAACTGAACTAAAACTCTACTGTTTGTGGGAATCTGTTATTTCTTCCTTAATGTTGAAGTGCCCTGTTTTTGCCAGTTCTCAGTTCTGTTAGAGATCTGCATACCTGCATGATGTAGTTCTTTTTTAACAAACAAATGATTTAAATTTATGATCTCCAGGACAAACTCATTCATAATAAAGTTCTTTCATCTGAAAATATTTCATAGGCAAATGAGGACTCTTTGTGGCAGATACCTTGTAAGTCTATAAATGGCACCAAAAATATCATATGATCTTTTACCTAAGCCATCATTGTTTTTGCTTCTCAAATTCACCACTGAATATTCTTTTTAATTTGTGGTTGACACCACGATAAGAGTAAAAAAAGTCCCATGCGGTAGCTCCATTTTAGATCCATACACTGCACTTGACAATTAAATATCTCATCCACTAATATATTTAATATTTTGTATATTGTAAGGTATTTAGAATCCAAGCATTTAAAAATAAATAAGATTAGAGTAAAATTTATGGATCAAATTTAAATTTTAGAATCAAAAATAGTTTTTACAGAGTGGCTGTTTTACTGACATAAATAAAAAATGAAACTCTTAAACCACACGCTTTCCTGATTTTACTGAAGTAACTTTATAAATCTTTATAAACAATTTCTTATTATTCCCTATTTTTATAATACAAATATAAAAGGTAAAATGTATTTTTTGTACAAGCCATATTTTATGTCTGATATAAAATTAAAATTACATAAATAGTAATTGTTCATTAAAACATGTGAAAAATTATTTCTTGTGGAGCAGATGTTAAATCATCTTGAAAATCAAATGACCTTAAAGTTAAACTTCTTTACAAATAAGTTGAATCTGATTTAAAAAGCTGAGAACTTTAAATTAGATCAAAAATGTACATATGATACCACAACTTAGAGGGTACCAGCCTAGGCAAAAGCATTGTATCCTTTAATATCCAACGATGTAATTTCTTTCCTGAGAGTGCATCATGCTCTTAGTAAAATACTACACTTTAGATGAGTATGAAACACACACAACTCACATGTACAGACAGGGGAATATGTAAACATTCTAAGTTTTCAAAGCCAATTAGTTTTGTATTTACTCATCAATATCCTGCAACAATGATAATGTAGGTATCCAGATCTGGGGACTTTTTTTAATCATATATTTGTGAAGATGTGACTCTTAAATATAGTTCACTAACAAACTTATGCTTTTGAATCAAAGGTGTACTAAATATTTTTCTTTTTCCTTCTGATTTACATTTATCAGTTCATTCAAACTGAAATTCTTATCATACCTTCTACTGCAGTCATGTGATTCCATAAACTGGTTTAAGAAAATTGTGCAGCAACCCTAAATGAAACTCTTCTAACATATATGAAATACTTTTTCAAATCAGAAACGTAATTCCAACTTCAGTATATCCAAAACTAAAATATATAAATGTGCTGTTGTTGGGTTCTGTGGCCACTGAGGTGCTGAGGTGCTTTTCCACTGCTTGGAAAATTCAAATAAATGACCACAAAACAGTGCAGAGTATTGAAAAACCTGCCGCTGTCATAAAAGTTGTTAATTTCAGTCAATGAAAAAGAAGTCATTTCAGTCGTTTAAATACACAAGCAGAAGCAGAGAAATATATATCTATTAATCATGTCTTATAAAACATAAACACAAACACGATTTTCAGTTACAACTGCTGTTGTTAAAGCTTAATTGACTTCCAACAAGATGCTTCCATGTTCTACTGGAACTACTTATCTGTGCATTAAACATTTACTTCTGATGTACAGCCTGAATTATAGAATTCATATTTATAACCTCTGAGCTGTTTTGCCTTCATGAATTATGTCTCCTTCTAGCTGCCAATGGCCAACTCTAAAAATGTCAAAGACCAAAAGATTTGCCCTGCTTTTTCCACCTGCTTTTTTGCAGCTTTGTTTTATTGTGATATCCAAAGCCTTTATGTACGTAGGTTGTGTTTTTCATGGTCCTTTAATCTCTTTTGCTTTATATTTGTGAGCTTTACTTTCCTTTCATCTAGCCACTGCACCCCCACCTATCTAAGAGTATCACTCTTTTATAGACACCTGCACCACAGAAGGGAGATAAACTGCGATGCTTACATCAGCTCCTAATCATTAAAATTGTGACTTTTTAAAAGAAATCTGTTAAAGTGGGACTTATCTGCTGTACATTTGCTTATCTGTCACCTGTAAGGCATGAGAGATTATTGGCCTAGTACATCAAAGCACAAGGCATGCAGCTTTAGCCTTGCTGAATTCCCTGGCATCAAAAATACAAAAATTATTTATATGCCCAAATAATCAGATAATAAACAAGCATGCTATGTTTGTGTGGCACAGAGATAATACAAACATTGTTAATAATCACCTTATCTGATGAATTAACATGATCAGATAGATTCATTGTAAGTTAGAAAAAGACTAAAATAATTAAAAAAAATAATTGTAGTATTAAAACTGTACATTTTGTTTTGCTTGCTTTTAAAACTCTTAAGCCGTCAGCCAAAACCTATTGTTTCTTAAAGAAAACATATAAGAGGATGCATAGCCAAATTCCTTTTTACATTTATCAGTATAGAAAATAATGGAAAACACAATCCTGAATAAACAAGGCAACCTTTATACCATAGATATAAGGTGTATAAGGTGCACACACCCAAAAATGCTCATATTCTTTGTTTGAACAGTTAAGCTGTCTAGAGGTGGAAGGAGGTGTATTTGCCTTCATGTACCGAATTGTTAAACTGTATGTTTGGAAAAGTAAAAACTGCTATTGTGTCCATGGTTACAGGTGTGCAAAACACAATAGCATTTTGCGGTCATCAAGTCAATATATATATATATGCGGCACGGTGGCTTAGTGGTTAGCACGTTCGCCTCTCAGCACTAGGGTTTCCTGGTTCGAATCCCCAGTGGAGTTTCCATGTTCTCCCCGTTTTTGTGTGGGTTTCCTCCAGGTTCTCCGGTTTCCTCCCACAGTCCAAAAACATGGATAAAGTCAATTGAGTTCTCCAAATTGCCCCATATAGAGTGTGTGTGTGTAAGTGAGTGTGTGCCCAGTGATAGATTGGCGCCCTGTCCTGGGTGTATTTGCCCAGCACCTAAAACATTCTTCCCTGGATGGGCATGGGAAACCCCACCGCCACCCTAATAGAGGATAAAGTGGAAGATAATGAATAAATGAATGTGAAATATATATAAACACACACACATTTAAAAACAATTACTTAAACCTAAAAGGAAAGATTTTCTGAAACATTGTGAACAACTTTGTAAACATATTTATTCATTCATTCATTATCTCCCGCTTATCCTCTATTAGGGTCGCGGTGGGGTTCCCCATGCCCATCCAGGGGAGAACGTCTCGGGCGCTGGGCAGATAGACCCAGGACAGGGCGCCAATCCATCACTGGGCACACACTCACTCACACAGACACACTCTAAATGGGGCAATTTTGAGAATTCAATTAACTTGATCCATGTTTTTGGACTGTGGGAGGAAACCAGAGAACCTGGAGGAAACCCATGCAGACACAGGGAGAACATGGAAACTCCACCCAGATGGGGATTCGAACCGGGAATCCCTAGCGCTGAGAGGCGAATGTGCTAACCACTAAGCCACCGTGCCGCTCGTAAACATATTTATTTAAAAAAAAAAAGATTTTTAGGCTGCCAATGCCGACAAACAAGGTAGCAGCAACATTTTCCAAAAAGACATCGGAGCAAAGCATATATTCAAGTATACACATGTCCATGATGTTTAAGAGTGATTTTCAAAACAACACTGTTCTCAAAGCATTTTATTCACTCACAAGATTTCTTAGATTTATTAGTACAAATATCTCAGATTACTGTATTATTTATTGCTGTTTTCCTGACAACAAGTTGGATTTTGATAATATCCTTAGTGATGTGATTATTTGTTGTTGTTTGTTTTAAAAACTGTGTAATATATTGTGTTTTTATTTATACAGTTTATGGTTTTAGATTTCATGAAAATAGTATATTTCAATTTTCAATAGTCAGAGTTAAACTCATTTAAGCGTACTGTAAGGGTAAACTTTATATTGCAAAATATTGATTACCTAAAAAAAAAATGTAGATTGAGTTACGTATAATCATGCTTGTCATCTTTCGCATAATCATCCACAATGGTCATGGGGGTGGGGGGTGTCCCCATCATATGTAGGGAATGTAGGGAAAATATAGAGCAGCCAATTTACCTAGCACAGGTCACAGGAAAGTATATTGCTAGTTTTTGACCTATTATTATTATTATATTTATACATTTATTTAGTGTATGTGCACATTAGTTTTTAGCATCAGCTAGATTTAGTAAATGGTTGCAATGCTAATGATATATCTAATTCACTGAATAGCTAATTACAGAAATGGAGCTATTGTTCACGTATAAAAGCTTGTTTCCAGCCACAAAACATAAGTGCTCATTTGATTGAAAGTGAAATAAAAGCTCTGCACTTAACTTTGATGCTTGCAAGCAAACCTTTACAAATGTAGATGGGAGTATTTTTATTTGGGGATTCATCCTGAGCATATAATAACAGATGGTAGTTTTTTGAAAGGTTGTGTTCTGCAGATTTACACCGATCTGTATTATATGCTCTGGATTCTCATTCGTACTTGAAAATATAGTGCTTTTAAAAGTCATCATGCCCTTAAAATTTTGAATTTAATTTACATTTTACAATTAGTTTGAATCAATGGACATATGCATAAAGGATCTTTAATAATCAAGTGAAGAAATTCTTGTTTCTTATGGAATTTACTACTATAGATATAAACAAAATGTCTCCACCAAGTATTAAACTGACAAATCAAATTTTTTTATTTGAATTTTATGCAAAATGTATTAATAATCACGTGGAAAGAACAGATATTAATGGGTTTTCAGGCTCTGGGTTAAAAAAGTGAGTGTTTCAAGGAGAGATGAAGAAAGGCACTGTATCTAACATCCTGATTACTATCACTTTCATAATAACCACATTTGAAATGTATTCTCTAGCTTTCAATAGCCTTGAAAGAGCATGAATATAATTTCTGCACTGTTTGATTGATATGCTGATCTGAATCTGCAGCAGCCACACGAATCATGCCAAGACCTGCTTGGCTTGAGCAGTGTGGAAAGCATGAAGGACTTTTTGGGTGGTCCAGCTAATTTATCTCTGACAAAATAACCCAGCTGTTGTAGTCAAAATTGAGTTGAATCAGACAGGCTCTGGAACATTCACAGTCAAATTAGAGCATTAATGCATGGGTTGTCTTACACACGATGATGGCTTTGTCCAAGTGAGTTGTGCTCACTTCCTTGTGGTGTCTTATTTTAGGCTCTAAAGTGCAAGATATAATGACGGAAGTGATGAACACCTGTGAGTCTACTGTTGGGGACTACAGTGCATCTGATCAAAATATCTCTTTTCAGGTATGCTTTATAATGCTAATTGGGTCAACGTAATAATCAGAAGGTCTACCTTTTATATTCAGTTTAATAAAACATACTTCACGAATACTGCCAGGACAGGGCACATACTCACTTACACACACAGACACAAAATAGGGGCAATTCAGAGCAGCCTATTCACCTTAAATCCATGTTTTTGGACTGTGTGAGAAAACACGGAGAACACGGAAACCCATCCATATTGGGATTCGAACCTGGATCCTCAGAACTGAGCCGAACATGCTGCAGATGCTTATATAAACACAGACCATACTCTTTAAATAATATGACATCACTTTTACTTCACTCTCCTCATCCCAATAGCTTCCCCTTGGATATCTATTAGGTATAAATGTCTGTGTATTGCTTTCTGTCAATGGGATCTATTTTTGACTGCAGTTCCATCACTTTGTCCTGATTGCTGTCCCTTTAGTTTTGTTCTCACTGGCCCCCCAATAGCCAATCTAATGTCTGTTCGCTCATAGAAAAAAACGCCTAGATGAATTCAGATTGCACCCGTGAGCTTAGCAGGACTTGAAAGGTCAAAATCTTTTCAGGAAATCATCGTCATTACCTTTCTTGTGTGTATGTGCTTGGACGAACACTGCCAATATATAAAGGCTGAATAGAAGTGACAGGTTTCCTATTCATTCTGTGATGGCAGCCAGCGGGAGAATTCACTGGGCTGTAGGACCAAAAACCACTCTGTACCAATCCCTATTGTTCAGCTCAATCTGGTCAAACCCTTACGATGACCCGTTTGTGACTTCCCTACTCCCACGATTTCTCATTCTCACTACTTCTTTTAATCATTTTCCCAAATTCACAAGTACGTGCTTCCTATTCTCATGACAAAAAAACCATGTAGCATGAATTAAGACATCCCTTTATGTTTTTGTTATTTCAAAACTGTATTTATATATATATATATATATATATATATATATATATATATATATATATATATATATATATATATATATATATACATACATACACACACACATACATATACATCTTTTTTTTTTTGTTTTATTTCAAAATTATACAAAAATCTTAACGAATAAATATATGAATATCTGAGCTTATTGCAGTTTATACTTGGCACATTTCACTAATCAGATGTTCCTTTTGGGTGAAATTTATACTTTAAGTACCTACTTTGGAAACCTATGAACCATCATGAACCGTCTATGGTAACCAAATGCATCATACCAAAGAGTTTTCTTTCCTTTTTCCATGTTCCAGGTCTTCCCTGAACAGCATGATCGATATCCTAAGCTTTCCAAGCGCTTGCCCTCCATTGTGGTAGAGCCCAGTGAGAGTGGAGAAGTGGAGAGTGGGGAGCTGAGGTGGCCACCTGATGATCTAAGTCCTACGGATGAAACTAGTGACACACATTCCCAGATAGGTAAAAAAAATCATACCATATTTTTATTTTTAATAAAATTTATTTAATAGAAGGTGAAAAGGAAAAAGTCCATTTCTATGGTAATACCATTTCCATCCCAGGAAGTATATGTGGGACACAATGACTGACCTTATATCATTTAACCTCAATACTATTTAAAACATCTGAAATGACTTGAAATATTAAAATGAGTAATCACAAACTCTCTATCTTCTATATTACTTCTTCTATTAATAGGCAAATATTGACATAATACATCAATTGGCTTAAATAATACAATATAATAAAGTACAGTATTCGACTTTTAATGTTAATAATAATAATAATAATAATAATAATAATAATAATAATAATAATAGGGCGGCACGGTGGCTTAGTGGTTGGCATGTTCGCCTCTCAGCACTAGGGATTCCCGGTTCGAATCCCCATCTGGGTGGAGTTTCCATGTTCTCCCCGTGTCCGCGTGGGTTTCCTCCGGGTTCTCTGGTTTCCTCCCACAGTCCAAAAACATGGATCAAGTGAATTGATTTCTCCAAATTGCCCCATATAGAGTGTGTATGAGTGAGTGAGTGTGTGCCCAGCGATGAATTGGCGCCCTGTCCTGGGTCTATCTGCCCAGCGCCCGAGACGTTCTCCCCTGGATGGGCATGGGGAACCCCACCGCGACCCTAATAGAGGATAAAGCGGGTGATAATGAATGAATGAATAAGTGTATTAAGCTGATCGGGATATGAATAAATGAATGAATAATAATAATTCACTGGTGTAAATATTTATTAATTTGTTTATTAACCCCAAAGGGATGTTCCCTTACATAATCTTCTTGTCTTCAAAGACAATATCATAAAATACAGATGATATAACTCAGACATATTTTGTAAATTTGAATTTTTAAAAGACTTGTCTGATATACACATATACACAAACACACACACACACACACACACACACACACACACACACACACACACACACACGTATATACATATATATATATATATTTTTTTTTTGTGTGTGGGCTGTGCATATTGAGTAGGACATTGTATAATTATATATCTGAATGATTTAAGATAAGACAAGATAAGTCTTATTCAGACAAAGCATAAAAGGCGTAAAAAAACAAAATGTGTTTCAGGTAAGGAGCCAGCACAAGAGGTCGAGGAGGTTGGATGTGTGACTGCAAACTGATAAGCTGTGGCTGACATCAATCCAAGCAAAACTTTGAAATGTCTTTACGATGGGCAAGAGTGAACAGGAAGCACCTACAGTTAGAACTGACCGCAGTATCACCCGATAGAGCCACCCATCTGTTGATAGACCTCCAATCCAGTAGAGGGAGCTGAGGTCCACGCAACTTTGTGTGCCAAAATCTAGAGGTAGCCTACAACTTTGAATGAGTCATAGTCATTCTTCTCAATAATATTAAAACATGGGCTTTAATTAAATTCTAGACATATATTTATTTGCTTTGGACCAAAGTCTAAAATATTTGGATCTATTGACTGACCACATACATGCTTATAAAGTTATATCAATTATAGTCATAGCCTGAATTCACTAACCGTATTTTGCAGTGTTTTCAATTTTCATTTTATTTAAACCATAAACTGAATGTGGTCTTAGTTGAAACACAGACTACATTTAATACATTCTGCTTACATTTTAAGATGTTTTTGCTATACCGTGTGTATGTAAAGCATCTGCAATCATTTCTGGACACAATACTTTTTACGTAAAACATTTCAAAGGTGTTTTATGTTTAGCTAATTACTGTGGTGTTTTAGTGTGGAGTTCATTGCATAACTAAACTGTATATTGTTACAGAAATGTCTGGTTCAGAGCATTTGCTGTAACTTTTTACTGTATGATAGTTTTTCGATTTGTTCAATTGAAAACACTTAATAAATATATGACACATAAATAATAACTGGGGCTAACACAGGTCCAATAATATTGATGATTCAACACTGACTTAAAAATGATTTTTTTTATGCGGTGCCTGATAATACTAACAGTTCATTTAATGAACTTAATTTCATTTAATGGCACAACAATGACTTTTATATCATTCTGATGTGGTTCACTTTTGGCTCAGATATGGCAATGCTGGCCCACTATTGGCACTGGCAAACTGCATGTGGGCCAATGGTGGCTCTCATATGAAAACATCTATATGGCCCACATGTCCCAAAACACATTGTGTGCATGTCTGGCAGAGTAATATTTGAGTCATAAGTGGCCCACATGTAAAAAAAAAAAAAAAAAAAAAAAAACACATCTACACACATTCTACAACACATCTGCTTTGGTTAAGATGTGGCAGTGCTACCTTCATGTGAGCCACATGGCCTACATGGCACTAATCTCGTTCATGTGGCCCAAAGAGAGCAGTCCACCCAAGTGCTATCAATTTATGCAGCAAGTGGATTGAAAATAGAGGACTTGAGACTGATCTAGGCCAGAATAATTTTGCTATAAGGGAATTAGGGATTAAAACATTATTATACTATTACTAATATATTACAAATCTTTGATGTTGTACTTATTTTTTTTCCATTTAATGCTAATTGTTATTGTATTCTCCACTATATTCTTTTGACAGTTTTAGTTTAGACACTGTTTTAATAAAGCTTTTACAGAATGGATCAACAAGCTTTTAAAATTTAACTACTATATATGAAACCAGTTGTTTTTATTATTTCACATTTAACAAGAAATGCAGTGAGTAGTAAATATTCACATTATTTAATATTACACCAAAAGCTTAATACAGCTACTTTGTGTATCAACACATTTTTTTTAACAATCGATTAGACTAATCTGGTGTCTTTGTATATAAAACTGTACATAAAATAGCTTTAACATGCTCCACCCCTAGCTAAAACATAACATTCGTACATTGATGCCTCGGAACTTATAACCTTATGAGGTCATAGAATATAATATATTAGTCAAAAGGACCAAACTAGCCCGTAGTCCTTCTTAAAAATATTTTTTTGCATATGTACTTTTACTAACACATGACATTTCATGTTGAACTTTTTCTTGTGATTGTGTGTTATTTACATTGATGTGCTATTCATTTTACACAAGTAAAGATTTGAGTATTTTACCCATGCAGGGCTTTTGGATTAATTAAATATAAACC
Source organism: Corydoras maculifer (assembly GCA_019802435.1). Taxonomy (NCBI): domain Eukaryota; kingdom Metazoa; phylum Chordata; class Actinopteri; order Siluriformes; family Callichthyidae; genus Corydoras; species Corydoras maculifer. The sequence goes on from JAFMOD010000044.1 coordinate 1,253,187, forward strand.
CTATTTCCATCTAGAATGTTTTCAATGAAAAGTGCCTTATTCTGTACAGGTTGCAGCAGTGTGGCTTTGTAGACAGTGTGATTGTGCGTGACTGGTTTGCCTGCAGCCCAGATCTGTCTCCTGTTAATAACATAAGACTCATTATGAAGGAGAGAATCAGGCAACGGGGACCACTAACTGTTGAGCAGCTTAAGTCTTGTTTAAAGCCAGAACCGATGAGAATTTCACTTGTAAAATGGCAAAAATGACAAACTTTGCCTTTTAAACAATTACAAATATAATTAAAGGTATAGGTGATGTGAGCCAGTCGTGAACATGTCTCTGCCCCAACTCATTTGACCATGCAACACACTTCAGTTTTTAAATGTGTTTATATAACAAAAAATAGAATTATTAATCTTATCATTAAAAACACCCAACATATTTTAAGGTTACTGACTACGGTTTGTCCTGACCCTTCTGTATAAAATATAGAACTGAGTTATCGCGATTAGATCTTGGATCCGAACTGTTCTATTGCTAAGCATTTTCAGAATTCAAAGCTGAAGTCACAATTCAAGGTCACATTCACAGGTACCATAAGAGGCTGTCACTTTAACTCATTCCTCCTGGATAGAGACTCTCCATCAACAAACCTAAAAGCCCACTGCTAAAGAAAAACCAGGTGACTCCTGGGATTAGAAGTACTATTGAGTTTGGTTACGTAAAGCAACAGCTGTAAGATGACAGGCCCAAGATGATTTTTGCTACCTCTCAAGATGAGAGCCCTTCCATCAGCGTAACCTTTTTGATAGTGCATGCTCTCAAAATAAACACCATGCTCCCAGAGAGAAAAGAAATCAGAATGCTCGTCCCTAGAGAAATAACGTTCTTCTCCTGTCACTGGCTTATACAAACTGTTCGCCTGAGTCGAGCTGTGATTTATGAGTGCTCCTACACATGCTCACTCTCCTACCCACACGCGTGCACACACACACAAATACACACAGACAAAACACATATTTCACTCACCCACAGTTATGCAGCCATACTTATTTGAACCCAGTATACAAGTAGACACAGTATACAAGTAGACATATTCTATACCGGCACAGTGTCTTAAGAGACCTCACAACACCCCCACCCCCCACATACTATTCTCAGTTTAACAGTTCTGAAAGTGTGTGGACTTTCACAGCTCTCTTGAAGTTTGCAGTCTGTCACTGGATTTTGGGGCAGGCTTTCATAATCGACACAAAGTAAAAATAGGCTTAACTGCTTGCCGTGATTTTTCAACCCCCATCTCTTCTTAAATTAACATGTCATTTAAGGCTCCCTCGCTCTGTCTTTCACTTCTACACATCTGCTGAGGCAGTGGAAGAAGAATTTTTAAACCCACGCTGCTAAGATGTCGAGCTCTGCTTCCTAATGTGCCAATCAGGCCTGGCAGCAGGAAGTAGGCCCCTAGCCATCACAGAAGAAGAGCACACAGCCTGCCCTTTTACTCTGCCACACAAGCAAGTTCCATTTTTATTCGTTAAGACCCTCTCTTTCACTCCCTCTCTCTCTCTCTCTCTCAATTGTCCATTGGAGAGCCCTTCTAATGCACTTGTCTTCTAGGTTCACTTTGAGCTGTTATGTTGCCACAGCAACCAGCTTGTCATCCAAGCATCGGTGTCTCTCACCACTGGCAGGTCTCTTCAGAGCTCTTAGCCTGCCTGCCCTCCACTGATTGTGACTGATATTGAAACACAACCTACATGTCCTGTTATATTAGCAGCACTATGTTGATGGGTAAATGGCAGGCTTAGAAATCTTTTTGTTTTGTAGTGATATTTTAATTTTAATAATTGACAGAGGCAGAATCACATAAGTTGGCCAATGTGGAAACATGTTCCTCTAAAGAGTATCTTCTAATGTGAGAATATAATGATAAAACAGTATGATTCCTAGTTATCTGTTCTTACATGAATCTGCATAATCACTCACAAAGACACACACACTATATAGGGGCAACTTTTGAGCATTTAATTCACCTTAAATCTATGTTTTTAGATTGTGGGAAAATCAGAGAAAGTCCACACAAATACAGGGAGAACATGGAGACTCAAATGTCTTTTTCTATTTCGATAATTTTTTTTTTATATAGTATTATTAAATCATACTGTTGTGACGATCACATGATGCAGATTAACACTCTTGACAGTGTTTATGTCTTGACTTTAGGTGATTTTGCATCTGATATAACATCTTAATTAATATCAGGGGTTTAATTATATTCATAATAATCCATGCTGAAAGCCGGTTGATTCAGATAATAATAAATTTGAGATTGTGTTTTTTGTAAACTGGTTAATTATTTGAATATTAGAAAATTCTTTGCTGATTTATTGTCTAAACTGGCAACTGTCTATAATTATTATAATTATAATTTATTGGGCTTTGTGAAAAACACTTCCAGTGTTTTGCCTCTTTTTTTATCTGCAGAAGAACAATGCCGTAAGTGCAGTCCAACAGTACTGTAGTCCCACTTGTATAGGCACCTGTTTCAAACTGTGAAGTTTTCAAACTGTGATTAGGCTCCCTGAGGAAGCGATGAAGACACTTTACCTGCAAAAACTTACAACTTGTAATTAGCTGGATCCCATTTCTGACCCTTAAATTATAAATTTACAGTAATTTTCCAGATACAACATAAGGGACTAGGTGAGAAAAAGACACAATAAGTGCGAGAGGTGCAGAGAGATCAACGGAAAGAAAAGTAGGTGGGTGGAAAAGAATGGCTGCAAGAACTTTCAGGTATTGCTTGTGAAGCAAATGCCATTTTTGGTTCAGATTTTTAAAAAAAAGAAAATCATACATATTTATTATTTAACACTGATTTCACATTGTGAACTGTCTCGTGTCCTCCAATGTTGAAAACAACCTGCGTGAGATACCTTTCTGTTAACAATGAGGGTGGATGAAATGTACATTATGCATGGCAAATGCTCAGGTGACTAATTTCTACTTTTACAAAATACCTTGTGTGTGTATATTTGTGCACATTTGTGTGTTTATGGGTGGTTCATCATCTTCCTGAGACTGTGGTGCTCTGCGTTGTGCTGGCCCACTGAGATCAGAGAACTCACACAGAGTCAAAGTTCACCCTGACTCCCTGCTAGCAGCCCAGCTGCCACACTAAAATAACAGCTGATATTTGCCATGGAAATGTCAAACCCAGTTGTTTCTTCCAGCAGAGCTGAGTTCTGATGGGGTGTCATACACATACAAGACTACTATGCTTACACACTTCCTTCAAGAAACAAAGGCAACCCAAAAATGTTGCAATGTTCTGTAAGATCCCTTGCTTGTGCACTGGTCGGTTACTAGTGTGAGAGGATAGCAGTGGAGTAACTGAATTTAATAGACAGCTGGGATTTTTTTTTTAATTCTGGTATTTTTATTCCACCAGTTAAGATTAAATTGTTAGACTGTTATAACTATATTGCATAAGGACTTTAAGGCTATTATTATTTATCTCCACAATCACAATCAATGTAAGCAGGGTACAAATTAACAATGACAATGGGTTTCTTCAGTGTGGAAAGGGAAAAGATTTTTGTTAACTCATGGAAACCCACTTTCACTCAGCTGAACTGCTCATACACAGCTCCGTAATGCAGCTGGAACTTATTTCACAGACATCTTTAGACTTTATTAATTCTGCGACAGGACTATGTGGAAGATGGATGAGTGAGCTTGGTTAAATATTCAGTCTCCCTGCTCAGGAAGTCTGTCTCATCTCATGGCTTCATTCAGAGAGTGTGCGACCCATGAAATAGAGAAAATGGATAGGCTGGCCTCAATTAGTGCTTGTCTGCAGGCATCATCCTTGATGACCGTATACATAAAGCAGAGGTTCCATGGGTATGCATCAACTCATCTACAGCTAAGAGACAGAGAAAAATACCGTACAACAGAATCATATAATGAGCATACAGTTCTACTAAAGTAATGATGGACAAGCCAAGTTTGTGAAATGCTAATTCAGATAAGTCTACAGCAGACCATTAAACAATTCAGATAATAATCAGTAGCTGTTTTTGTTATTCAGATGAGACTTCTTCCAACTTTGTTAATTCATTCATCCTTGCAACTGAGCCACAGAGCAAACAGGCATTCTTTATTTCTGCAAATCCGGGGGGATCTCATTAGAATGTACGAATGGCCTTCATCACTGCTGCTTTCCCAAAAGAAATGCCAAACATTATATTATAGCTTAAAGAGTACTCTCAATAGCTTATCCAAACCAGTGTTAGAAAGTTAAGATTATGAAGAATTTATGAACTAACAAAGTTGTACATTCAAGGTTCAGTAGCTACAGCAATGTTCAACTCTCAGAATCACAGCTTTTAAAGTTATCATGACCTTATAACTTTGAAGATAGATTTTTGTGGTCGTATATTAATTATTTATTTGTATAATCATTTAGATTATCATTTGAACTGGTTTAAGTCATTGCATGAAATGTGACTATTTGGTAGTCTGGCATACAATATACGATTTATATTCAAAAGCTTTTATTTATATATAAAAGTTAACACCTGATTGTCACTGCTGAATTACGAATAGTCAATCAACCAGCAGAATCTGGTAGGCAGCATCTTGTAAGCACTGAAAAAGGACTAGATTCAACATCTATAAAAGTGCAACAATAATGTCAAAGTGTTTAATAAAGTGCACAGTAAGTGGACAGTCAGACAGTGCTGTGTCTAATATATATATATATATATATATATATATATATATATATATATATATATATATATATATATTAGCATAACACTTTACTACCACATCAATGTCAATGCAATCCTTAGAATCATCCGCCAACCAAATAAGACTTGATATTTCGTATCTTTTTAGGGATCCCAACTATCACAGAATAAAAATGAAAGAGACTGAGTGTAGAATCCAAATGAATCTAGCAGCAGTGCAGAGGAGCTGATAAAATATATAATGCATGTAAAAAGTAAGGAGCTGCACCTTTTTTGCAGTGGGCATCGAGTGCATATTTAGTAGCCATTTGGACCTTTGTTGACCTTCAGAATCACAGCAATTTTTTTGAAGCATACATGTCACCAGGTGGTAAAATCACTCTGCAAGAATATTAGAATATAAGGCAGATTCTTTGAGAAATTAACAAAACTAAAAACAATTTTATTTGGAGCTTTGACCACAGATGACCTACCCAGTACAAAATGCACACTTACTACATTGTACTTAACTAAATTAACACAAAAAACAACAGGGTCATATTAAAAACAACTTATTTTCAAACACCACAGTTTATATAGCACTACACACTGACTCGAAGTTTAAAACAGTTATTTACTTGTTGTGTAACACCATCTTGCTGTTTAGACAGGGAAAGAATGTGGTCTTTCAGTAGGGTTTGTGATAATGGGCACATTTACATTCGGCCACAGACAGCTTGCAGATGAGCTGAGGAGTGGCTGATTAGGACCTGCCCCATGGTTACCAAGGCGATTATCATCAGGGTGGATCAGGCAAGACAGGAGAGGGATTTCTAAACACAGATTTGCACAGGCAGGATAGGATGCAACAATGTAATCAGTATTAGCTGGGCATACAGTTAAGATATTATATTATGAAATGATAATATTAAATGTCTAAATTCACTGATAAAGAGGTTTGTCACACTACATTATAATGTAACTAGTGTTTCAGTTACTGAATTATTATGGCTGATGCTGTAGAGCAAAATATTTCTCTGGAAACAACTTGCAATTATTTCATTATTAACTAACACCATCAGTGCCAGTCAATAAGAAATAAAACTATATGAAATATGAAACAATATGAAACAAACTATCTAAAGTATACCTTAAATGGTATATGGTATGAAACCTACAATAATCAAAGTTATAATTCAAAAAGAAAAGCCACCTAGGTTTTGTTTATCATAATTTTTACAATGTTTACTACTAATTTAAATGGTTAAAAATAACTTAACTCAATTACTTGTAAAAACTTGCTAAATGACTAAATGTAAAAGATTAGTAGAACACCCCCCTAGAACTTAATTGGTCTGAATTCACAAATTTACATGTGGGTACAGTACATTTTGGAAATAATGAATGTAAGAACATGTTATGAACAGAGAACTACACTGACACATTCAGCCTATAACTTTCAACTAAAGTCAATTCTGAATAATCAGTCCACCTTCAAACAAGTTGTAATGTAACCCAGAGTATCTGGTGGAAAATTGCTCACAAAAGAGAAAATAACAAACACAGAGTAAGTTAAGCTTAAGACAAAGCACGTGTGATACCAACTAGCTTATGATTTTACCTTAGCTACATTTCCTTCAAAATAAAATAAATATCTAAATTTTATAAGATGTGGCTTAGATGGTCGCTATTTAAATATTTTCTTGCATTTCTTCAGTTATAAGACACATTAGGAGGAAATGTTTCTAAAGGAAAGGAAATTATTCTTGAGCTATCTGTGGTGTTCATTTTGAGTACATTGCAGATAAATATGTATAAACACTTTCCACACATCACAGTGTGTATCTGTGTACAGCACACATCTCTATTATATATTTTTGCTTTGTCTTTTTAAATGCATCATAAAGCAACTGTATTTTTCCCCTCAGTCACAGTAAAAAAAAAATGAGGCACTTAAAAGCGTAGTTTTGCAGTGTTCAGATCTTCAAGAATCCCACTGCAGACACTCCAGAGGCAGCAACAATTCTGGTCAACAAAGAGAGAGCTGTCACGACTGTGAATGCCAACAGGCTTATTCTATGCTCTTCTTATATCTTCACTTTGCAGAAATCATGATTCCTCTCAAAATAAGCCAAATTAATAACTATTCCACAATAAAAATCTACATATCTGGTCAAAGGAAAACGGATGATAACATATTATTTAAAATTTAAAGGTTTACTTTCAAAGTTAACCATATATTCCATTTCAGAATGATTTTAAGAAAATGTGAATATTAAATTAAATAAGACGAGGTCTGTGGAGATATATGTATAACAATTAACTATGTTCAAAATAATGTATTGACTGATTACAAATTCAAACAATAATCACTTTTGCTTGTTCATGATTTCAAAAGGCGAATTTAACACCGTTTTACTCCATCTACTGGCGAAAATAATCAACTGCAGGGCGAGGTTAATACCGGTTTACTGACAAAGTGCTCCATCTCCTGGCAAAAATAATCGGTAACGGTAAATAACTGTAAATAAGCAGTTATATAAGTATTTTATTTCTCAACCTGTCCCGTTCTCGGTCATGTTGAAAGGGGAAGTTCACTTAAACCTATTTATCAAAATGATCTAATAGCGATAGAAACCCTAATTTGCAAGCTTCCTACAGGAATTTAGCCAAAAGGCTTATTATGTATGCCAGTGCAGCACAGGAGGGAAACGCGTTTTGACTGGTAATGCCAACCATTCTACTATTAGCAGTTACTTTTTGTATGAGTGAAAGCAAATAATAAAATGTTTCTGTTTAAAAGTATCTGATATGATCTATAACCTAAATAAAAATTGTTAATTGTGAAGAAGGAATAAATGGAAACTAGTAACTACAACCTATGACAGCTTTCCTCCTCTTGATAACTGGCATTTCCTAACACATGCATTTATCTCCTGCTCTCCTCCTGCTTCCTGTAAAGTATTCCATCACAAATTATATTACAGGAAGCTGAAACTGAAAATATAAACTCCAACCACAAAAGTGCTATGATGTATGGATGATTTTCAGCACTGCAGTAAGACTGACATGGTGGTGTGTGTTGGAGTGTGTTACAGTAGTATGACTGCATCAGGCATAAGAGATAAATAAATCATATATCTTTGTTTTTTATCATGACACTTAGTATCTATTTTAAAGATTGTGTTGCATCCTACAACTTTAATTGTTTTTTCATAAAATGACTTGTGGTTTTAGTCAATCTATAGCTCTAGTTCACTAAACCACATACACATTATCTGCCCTGCACTTACTTAGCAATTCTAAAACACAGTTTTTGAAAAACACTAACCCTGCCTACATAAGACACATCATTCAAAAAGTAAAATGTTGTGTTTGTTCTGATAACCCACCATTTAATATAATTTTATGGTTTACTTAAATGAATGGTAAAATATTCTCTAGTTACCAGATTTTTTTCATTTTAAGTGATGAATCCACAGTTTTTGAATCCACAAATAAAACAGAAGAGAGATTAAAGAACCTTAATGCGGGTCATAAATTCTTACAATATTTGTAATAATAGTTTGTAAATAATACAATATCAAGAGTATTTAAACTAGTTGCAGAATTTTTAAAGGGGAACTTGGGGTGAGTGGAAAACTAGAAGGGAAACTGAAAGCACTTAAATTTTTACAGAGCAAAATCCCCCCCTTACTTATGATGCAATAGTGGAGGTTGGGGAATGTTCTGGGAAAGCTGTTGTCTAAATGGATGAACAGAACTTTTATTCACTCACTGCATTAACGAAAAACAATGCAGCTTTTCTAAGCATGTTAAAGAGTATCCTGTTGTATATTATTTTCATAAAACATGATTAGAGCATTAAATACATCATACAGAATATGATCAGCAGTAACTGTTATAGCAACACTGGAAGCACATATGCCTTCTAAAGTTGAAAAGTTAACGCAAAAAATATATCTCTAGATAATGACCCATTTATTAGTTCTTACATGTATTAATATTTATATATAAAATTGTTTTTATATAGGCGGCACGGTGGCTTAGTGGTTAGCACGTTCGCCTCTCAGTGCTAGGGGTTCCCGGTTCAAATCCCCATCTGGGTGGAGTTTCCATGTTCTCCCCGTGTCTGCGTGGGTTTTCTCCGGGTTCTCCGGTTTCCTCCCAAGGTCCAAAAACATGGATCAAGTCAATTGAATTCTACAAAATTGCCCTGTCCTGGGTCTATCTGCCCAGCACCTGAAATGTTCTCCCCTGGATGGGCATGGGGAACCCCACCGCAACCCTAATAGAGGATAAAGCGGGATATAATGAATGAATGAATGTTTTTATATGTTACATAATCAATGTCCATGATGATACAATCAAGAGTCCAAACCGTATATCATGGAATGGATGTAATGGAGATGGAATAACCTAGAGGAACTGAGGATAGGACAGTATTTGATTAATACCCTTGTCATGTGTGTGTGTGTGGGGGGGGGGGGCTAGAGTGAAATCGAAAGTATTTCAGTTTTCTAAAGCACGTTTTCTCCACCCTGCTCACATAAGGGTAGGGATTTCTTCACAGGCTGCAAGCATAAAGCATTCAGAGTGTTTAATACAGTGCACAGTGGGGAGACACGCGTTCTCGAAGACAGGATAAAAAAAAAGAGTTCCAGTCACCCTAACTTGCTATTTCGGAAGATGAGTAAAGGTCAGTAAAATTCTTTACTGCTTTATCATTAATCAAAACTGATACACAATTGAAATGGACGTGAAATGTTTTATTTAAGTCACATGTAACAGATTTGCAGTGTAAACATGTGCAGTGTAAACATACTGTGATAGAGAAAAGTAGGTCAAATTGCAATCCCTTAACAGTTTATAAATTGCTGCAGTCTCAGTTACACAATCTTGTAGTTATGAAGTGATGTTTTTAAATACATGTCAACTGACCTTATGTATACTATGCATGCGTTTAGGAAGATTTCTATTACAGAATTATAACTATATATTATATAATATAATAAAGATATATTTTCTTCCTAAATTTGTTTGGTATATTTAATATTCAAATCACAAATCATGCTACATGTTATCTTACCTCTTAGTGAGATGATAAAATTAGGTCAAGTTAAAAATAAATGTCAAAGAAAAACATGGCACATGAAGCAGATTGTGCTTCTGCTTTAAGGATATTACAAAAACGTATGTAAAACAGATTCGTGTAATCCGTTTAGTGTAAACGTTATACCCAACGCAGTTTTGTTTAGGGGACATCGCTGACACACCCTCTTCTCTGGGGGCAGCCAGGTCTGCCGGTGTCGCCCCGTCTCGATGGCCAGCTGATGTGCGCTGAGTCTGTACCTGGTCAGGGTGTGTCTCAGTCGGGGGTCCGTCACACGGCTCAGATAGGCTTTAGGGTCAGATAGCAGTCCATTTTACTTTGGGACTGACTTTCGGTTTCCCACTGGTTTAAATAGTTAACTTTGAGTAGTTGAGTAATTTGGTTGGTCCGAATCGGGACTGAGACTTGGCGCTGATCCTGAGTCTGTGGTGTGTGAGTGTGTGTGAGTGTGTGTGTGGTGCTGCAGTGACTCAGGATCAGTTGGATGAGGGGACTGGTGTGTGTGTCTCTCTCTCTCTCTCTCTCTCTCCCTCCCTCCCTCCCCCCCTCTCTCTCCCCCTCTCTCCCCC